>JAVQKC010206411.1:0-30277 GCA_036025475.1 Philypnodon macrostomus | reverse complement strand
ACATGTACACACCTGTACGCCACAGGTACACACCTGTACGCCACAGGTACACACCTGTACGCCACAGGTACACACCTGTACGCCACAGGTACACACCTGTACGCCACAGGTACACACCTGTACGCCACCTGTACACCACATGTTTTCATTTCTACACTATACAATTTTTAACAATTGTTTTGTTCTTCAGACCGAGAGAACCTATTTCCAAGTGTATCTTCCCAAAGAATCTAAAGATTCTTGTAAACCCATGTTCTTCTGCTCTAAATGGAGCATAGGCAAAGTGGTTGACTATGCTGCTTCGCTTGCAAGCCTAAAGAACAACAACAATGTTCTGACAGCCAAGGTAAGTGCTAATCAACTAACATAATGATGCATTAGTTTTATGCAGCGCTTTTCTCAAGATTCAAAGACGCTTTACATTACATAATCAACTAACCTAATACATTTACAATCAACTTTTGCATTTTTGGATTTGTGCCTCCTTCAGTTAGATTTAAGAACTAGATAGTACTTTACCTTTTTTACATTTTTAAGTTCCTACATGGTGTCCTATGGCATTGTTGTGCGGTGATTGAAGCGACTCTGCTTAACCCAACGGAGACGCTTGACTTCACGCGAGAACAGATGATACGCTTCTCCAATAACTTTAAACTTGTCTGAGGGGAAAAGGCAAAGACGGCATCAGTCCGAGCGAGTGAGGCCTTTAGGTGCATCAGGCTTTTACAGAACGAGAGAAAACGGACCGTGAAAGAGTGAAAGTGCAAACTGGTTTATAACGAGAGATCACAAACGATTCCTGAAATGTTATAGTATTTCAAACTTAGCTTAAAACTGATGCACTAACAATAAAGTACTGTAGATGTTATAAGCCTGTGATATTTTTGTCAAGGTATGCTTTGCAAAAGCTTACACAACACAAACGTATATATGATATATTTATAATATAACGTATTATTCACCTCTTGAGACATTTCTTTATGAACTGTGATCACTGTCTTGTTGATGACAAGTGCACATGACTCATGAGTAGGAATACAAAGAGTATTTGTGACATCCACATGGATTGAGCTCCGGAGCCAAAAATTAAAGTTTCTCTTTTAATGTAACCCATGTAACAAATTCAATCCCCAGCTCCGTAGGCTGATGGCTTATCCATTAGGCCACTGGGCCTACTGTTTCCTACTGTTATCCAAGAGACAATAGGTCAAAGAAGTGGTTGCTTCAGTCAAAACCCCATAGGCTACTTCATCACTGGCACCCATTTAACACTGTCTGGTAATTGTTTTACTTTTGACTTTTACCTTCTGGGGTCACCACAGCACATAATTTCTTCATTAAGAAGGATGCAGTGATTTGCTGTACATATTCATTTTGGCACAGTTTTACACTGGATGGTCTCCCTGATGCAACCCTCTTTATTTTATCTAGACATACATGCATAAATAGTACACTGGCCTGTATGACTTGTGACACCAAGGATTCGATTTCCCCAACCACAGCATGTTAATGGGAAAACTTTAATCCTCAAATACAATTATTAATGATTAAACTGTATTAACGATGTGCTTAAGGCAATGCTATCAAACAAACAAAGGGTAAAAACAAAAACATATTTTTAGTATTTGTTGATGATGTCACTTTTTTTTTTCCTTTCTTTTTTCCTTCTTTTAGAAACTGCGATTGTGCCATCCTCAGAGTGGGGAAGCTTTCAGGATGGATGATACCCTCCAGTCTTTATTGACTCTTTTAGAAACGCCCCTTTACAATGGGGGCAATGTGATCTTAGAGTATTTAGAAAATGACTGTCCAGGTTTAAATGATGTTTCTGATTATATCAAACTGACCTGACAAGTCTTATAACGGATATGTTTAGTTCAAACAACCATTTGCTGTCATTGTAGTATGTAACCTATAAAAAATGTATTTTCTATTAAATTCCTTGGATTAAAATTTCAACACAATTGTTTTTCACTTTCTATTCTCATTTAGATACAGCGAATGCAAGAGGCATATAATATCAGCCCTGCAGGCAGGAGGTCGTTCCCATCCTTAAGTTTTCTCCTTATCACTGTATGTATGATTGACGTCTGTCTGTGGGAACCTCACGTAGCCCACGTTCATGAAGCAAACCGTCTTCTACAAATTAGTACAAATTGTAACGTTTGACAAATAAAACGTTAGGGCCATCGGTGCAACAGTTTGTGCAGAAAGGCCTAAATGGCAAACAACTGTGAAGCTAAACTTGCGTAACACTGAAATGTTTGTGGTTTCTATTTGATAAACAGTGTCAAGCTGCTTGACAGAAAAAAGAACCAATCATATGAGTCCAAATAATATTGACAAGTGAAGTAGCCAATTGCCATTGTGCTTAGGACACGGAGTGGGCGGGTCAATCTTCTAGGGTATATAGATGAAAGGGGGCTGGGCCTGATTACAGACGATACCCTTGTTTTGAACAGAATTGATGCGTCGTTAAGGCCGTCGACAAATTTCTGATATTTTACAAATTTTTGCTTGGCCTAGGTGGCATTTTTGCTGCTTTTTTCCCGACCGAGTCGCTTAGAAACGGCGACTTGGTCTCGCTAATCCAAACGTCGTTGTAAAATCAGGTCGAAAGGGATGCCGCTGCAGACAGACTCCGACGGCCGTACACAGTCATTGGATTCAATTTCATCGCATTTAATCGGACAGAGTAGTTTTTGTATAGTCTTAAATCGCCTCAGTAATATGCACCATTCTCGACCGAGTGCTTTTGTAAGATGCTTAAGTTGCTCATGCTAATAGCTCTATTGTAAAGATTAGACCACCAACAAGCTAAAGGCTAACCTTAGCGAGTAACGTTATACAAAGCGGATATAATTTCGTTATCAAGAAAACAATTGGACCAAGGAGGCAGTTTTACTCGCTTATAAGCTTGAGTTTTTAATATTTTTTGTCGGCGACAGACAAATTGGTAAGTGTTGTGTGTTATCATTTCTACCCAAAACCAGGAAGACAATTTTATGTACTTAGAACAGGGTGGGGGAGGGGGAGGCAAGTATCATAAACGCGCCCCCCAGTGTTGTTATTTCGATTTTTAAATATTAAATGTGTCTTTATGGGCTCAAAAAGAAGGGGATTTTTTTACTTTTATGTTGAATTTGTGGAAAATTTTGTGACTAGTATATTTTCTTGCACTTTTCACATTATTTCTACACCAATGCCTGAAAGTTAAATGTCATGACAAAGAAAGTCAATTATTAGGAATTTTCAGTTTTTTTATTTTTCTGTGTTGCAAAGCTTAAAATTGACATTAGACAATACAATTAATCATATATTTACTTTTCACATCTAATTGGTCGTTGTTTATACTTGTGAGAATTGTAGTTTTTCATTTTTTTTGTTTGTTTGAATGCACTGTAATAATTCATTGTTTTTTTTTTTTGAACCCCTGCAGATCACAATGAAGCTTTTGGAAAACTCCAGCTTTGAGGCTCTCAGCTCCAGGCTATGTGTTGAAACGGGAGAGTCTCGCATACTTGGCAGGTAGGGCTCTTGTATTTGACCAACAGCTGAGAATACTACTGTACATATTAGAACATATTCACACTGTAGCAGCATACTAAAGTCTATACTAGTGAGCTTGAAGCAGGTCTGTCAGCAGCTTCACAACTTGATTCTTGAACAAAGTCATTAAATAGTCATGGTGTACTGAAGTAAAACAAGATGCAGCCTAGACTTCACACAGGAAAACCACTGTGATGTCATGGAACACGGTTTTAAAAAGGTGTGGTTGGTAACAACAGTGCCCCATTTAAGGCTACTATCACTGCTGTGCAATAAAATGATAAGGAGTAACTATGGAAAGTCGCCTGTTTGAGATTAATGGTTAATTGTACTCATTTCACCCAGCGGACTGGCCTTTGGTTATGTAAAGTCTTAACTATCCCTTTTACAGTAACATTGTTGTTACATAAACTGTAGTGGGTAGTTGAGTTATGCAGTGTCTTCTTGAGTTCTTCTGGTGTTGAACCGCTCTGACGCAGAACACACTGAACTGTCACGTCCCTGTGGGTGTTTAGAGACAGTTGTGAAGTGGGGTCTATGTGGGAGTGTTTATTTACATGTGCATATACGTAACACACTGTAGCCAAGAAGCGCTGTTGGATCTGGCAGAACTATTTGTTTTTATGGTTAGTAAGGCAGGCATTCCTAAAAGCTGTACTTTTATGTGAAGTTTTATTTATTACATTATAACATAATATACCATGTAGCATTTAATTTTTTGTAATCATATGAATTGTCTATATAGTGCCATACCTGTGAATATTGTATTTATAGGATTTTTGTTTATTTTTGTCTAGTCCAGTCTGACCACAATTATTCTGCATTGTGATTTTTTTTTTTTCCTGACATAAACCCATTAGCATCAGATCAGAATAACTGTGTAACCACTGAACAAACTCTGAACAAAATTTTGTAAATAAATAAAACATTGAAATGACAAACATGTCCAACTAAATAGATCTTTTGACAACTCTATATGAAATTCTTTTGTGTCATCTGTCGGGAGTGAAAAGCAGGGCAGTTATTTCCACTCCTCTGTCCAGCCTGTCCCTATATTTAGATTGGACAGACCAGAGCGAGGTTTCTGAGCCACTAGTGTGAAGTTCCTTTTGCTCTTGCATAACCCCGTGGTGTGGAGCAAAATAAACATTCAAACACCATCACAGGCATATCAGTGGTGTCTGACCCAGAAATATTAGACTGCATGTTTGAAACGTGAGATCAGGCCTGCTCTTAAGGGGTCATGGACACTAGAGACACACAGTCCCAGGGAGATACTGTAGCCAATATGAAGAAGACAAGTACAATTTGCAAACATGGCCAAATGGGTCATGTCCAGATAGTAAGGTAGCTTCAATGTTGTCAAAGGGGTTAAACAAACTAGTGATCTCTAGCATTTAAGAAATTTGACCTTTGTTGTGGGTCCATAAATACCAGAGCATTTAGACAAACGTTATTGGTCCTCATTGAGCCACAGAAAATGTACAGACTTAGAGTAAAAACTAGTCAAGAAACTGTAAAAAATGAGTAAGAAGGGTAACATAAAAATGATAAAGAATAATAAATAAAGAATGCATTAATATTAGCAGACAAAACAAACCACATGTGCATTAACCATTGTATAAATCAATGCAATTTTACTGTTTAATTTATTCTATTAAAAATATTTGGGTGTGATTATGCAATATTTTTTGTTTTTCTCTGCAGGATTGAGAGCTACTCCTGTAAGATGGCAGGGGATGATAAGCACATGTTTAAGCAGTTCTGCCAGGAGGGGGAGCCACACGTCCTTGAGGCTCTCTCTCCCCCTCAGTCCACCAGCACCATCAGTCCTTCACAGTAAGTACCAAGGGAGGACTTCAGATTTACCAAAAGTATGTATTCTAACCCGTCCTTTGTCATTTGTGCAGGCTGGGCAAGAGCAGTGAGGACGGGGAGAACCCTCTGAGTGACAAGTGCTGCAGGAAGACCATCTTCTACCTCATCACAACGCTCAACGAGTCTTTCAGACCGGACTACGACTTCAGCGCCGCACGGGCTCACGAGTTCAGCCGAGAGCCCAGCCTCAACTGGGTCAGTCACTCAGTATATTTGTGCTTTTTCTTTATTTGAGCTGACAATATTAGTAAAATCATGTGATCTGAGACGCCTAGTGTGAGTATAACAGAGTTTCTATATCTATTCTGTATTTACTGATCGTGGATAAGATAAAATGTGACCAGTTTTATTTTTTGGGGCAAAATCTGTGTCACATGAAAGACAATAACACTCTAGAGATAAGTTCAGTTTTACTTCAGGTTACTGGATTTAGCTATAATAAATGAAGCTAGTAATTATTTCTATGTACTCTGGTGCAAATAAACTAAAGCATGTTTTTTTTGGTCTGTCTTCAGGTTGCGAATGCAGTGAACGGGAGCCTGTTCTCTGCTGTGGGAGAAGAGTTCAACTCTCTTGGACCCGAGCTGTGGAACTCCATTGACCAAGAGATAAACCTGCAGAGCTGCGACATCTACAGGTAAACAGGCCTTTCTTCTTCTGATTACTTTGGGTTGTCGGCATTCTGGATTTGTCACAGTGAATAATCCGCTTCCATCGAACCCTATTCTTAGCATTCTCTTCTCTGACACCAAATAACATCTACTTTCACTACATCCACAAACCTCTTGGGTCTTCCTCGACGCCCCTTGTTTGGCAGCTCGCTTAACTCATCTGTACATGTCCAAACAACCTAAACCTGAGCTGTCGACTTCATCCGCTGAACATCTAACATGAGCTGTTCCTCTATCCATCTTCATCACTCCCAATTACAGACAATTTCAATCTAAAATATTCATGAAGTTCTGAATTAACACCTGGATATTGTATTCTAGCTACAACCCTGATTTGGACTCCGACCCTTTTGGTGAAGAAGGCAGCCTCTGGTCCTTCAACTACTTTTTCTACAACAAGAAACTGAGGAGGATCGTGTTCTTCACCTGCCGCTCTGTCAGGTCAGCAAAACACACAACTTCCAATCATCTTCTTCAAACATGACTTCCCCTTAAAATGTGATTAATTATAATGTAAAGTCTTGTGTCTCTACAGTGTCCTGAGTGGCTACGGTCTGGGATCTCTGGACAATGAGCTGGACATGGAGCTTGATGATGATGAGGAGGCGTTGGATGGATTCACTGAGGACAGGTAACCTGAACCTACTGACTTTCAGATCAGGTTAGATCAGTGGTACGTGATGTGTTTCTAGTCTATTAGTGTTATTTAGACCTGGTTTTGAACCAGTTTAGTCTTGAGTTTAGACTTGGTGTAGTCCTGGTTTAAATCAGTTCTGCTAGTCCCCATTTTGAAATTTAGTAATGCATTTTCTGTAATAATTCAACCTTTTTACTTCTCTGTTTAGAGCTGGTCTCGTCCAGTTTTAGGCTGATAAATGTATAAATTGATGCTTGGAAAATGTATTTTTATGGTGTTTGGTGTGAAAAGTTTGAAAACCACTGGATTCTAAATGTATTCAGTTGTTACAAGATGAGTGTTTACTTTTTCTTTCTTCAGGTTCCCCAGAGCCCTGTGCGTGTAGACGTCCCACGGTGCAGCTTTGCCAAAGGACACTACTCGACTTTCCATCGTCCCCGTCATCTGTACTCTTGTTTTTAGGACTTGCTGCCTCGTCCAAAGCCATTTCCTCACCTAAGACTTAAATGCATGCCTGAAGCTCATATCCGTATGCGCTGGCTTCAGTTGTGTAGCGTTTTGTGGTGGACTTTTTATGTAGAACTTTCACTATACGCTCCTTCATAGTCCAGTATGTTTTTGTTTTGTTTTTTTTCACCTCAGCGAGTTTTTATGGACGAGAGAGGCCACAAGTTTTAACCAAGAAAGGAGTTCGCTAGTCTACACCAGCATTGATTACATATGGCGGACAAGAGGATTTTCAATATTGCAGCCTTGTGTGACGTGGCTGGGTCCATAAAAAGACTGACCATCCCATTTGTTCTGTGTCATTACATCAGTTTTATGTGTTGCTCTAAGTGTGACAAGTTACTGTGAGTTCTTTTAGCTTGAGAAAACGGCATTATTATAACTATGGACGCTTGCCTATATTTGTTTATTCAAGGAGGCTCCTAAGTTGCAGCGTACGACTGGCTATTCTCAGTTGTCCCAATATTTTAAGCCTATCCATGTTAACAGTATATATATATATTTTTTCCATCTTCACCCTTTTTAAACTAAAAATGGTCTGTCTTGCCAGTTTGATTAGATACATAAATGCTGTGCTTTATTGAATGTATAGTAGACAACTGCATCCTTGCCAGAAAGATATATTCATTTCAATTTTAGATTTCAACTCCCTTGATTTCCAGTGAACAGAAATGTGACTTTTCTCATTGGCGCTAAGCTTTGAGTGGCCAATACAGTATATTACAGATGTGATTAAACTGGTGTTTCAGTCAAGTGTTTCCATTTCAAATGGCAGCTTAACGTTTATGGGGTGAACAGTGGCAGAGTAGTTTGCCTTTTGTTAGCACAAGGGTTCTGGGTTTGTTCCTCAGGCCAACCCGCACACTAACTCACCGGGTGGAGTCAACCTGTTCTCCTTGTTACTGTGAGTTCCCTCCACCATAAAAGTGAATAAATGGGTGTCTGACGGAACTAAACTTCCATTGACCAGGATGTACCCCACTTTAACCCCATAGTAGTAACTAGAATAGACTCCAGCTACCTGCAATCATTAAATACACAGAAAAACAATCTACAATATATGGTTTTATTTTTTTATTTGAAAGTATTTCTAATATTACACGGCCCAAAAACTTGAGCTCAAAATGTCTTCCTCATACCGTAATATAAAGATTTAAACCATCTGCTAAAACTTCACTTTCATAGCTGCATCAAGATCCACAGCACTGCCAGACAAGATGGAAGTGCATAGATCTTACAGTAAGTTCAAAGATGGTTAGATCCCGAGCAGACGTCAACACACAAGCATAGCTTCGGAGTCCATATCCCTAGCGGTGTAATTAAGGCTGAGGATCAAGTATAAGTTTGATGGTCAAAATTAGTCAGTTCCAGGGCTTGTATAAGAGTGTTTTAGATCATAATTGGCTATTTGTGAAGATGCCTTGACTCTTAAGACTTTTTAGAAGGTTAAAGACTGCTAATAGTCAATCATTTTTTGCTCCCCCATTAATAGTAAATATACTATTGGCAAAAATTGGCTAGTGTTGAAGTCTAGCCCTCATCACTTCACACAATTGAAAAGAACTTATACCCATAAACTGTATAATAAGCCTTTAATGTGGCACAAGTAAGCAACCACTGCCCTTCACGTCAAAATGACCAGTTTCATGTTTTTGCACCAAATATAAGGAATCCTTCATAATCAGATCCCTTTAAAAAATCACATAATTATGCATGGGAATTCCCCAATGCTACAGTAAAATGGATGTATGAAATGTATTGGGACACAGCCACTCGATATACCTGCAGAGCACCAAATATGAGTTAATACTAAACGCTCGACTTGACAGCTTTACAAAACTTACAAAATAAAATTAAATAAAATTGAAATATACTTGACAAATAATACAGTTAACTAAAAACATTACATATGCATTGAATTACAATTTACAGCCAGTTCATGCTTTATGTGACTAAATAATCGAAATACAAACAATGTGATTATTTTTGACCAATAAAAGTGTAGCTTATGAAACTAATGTAACAACCATTCAAATTAAATTGAGAACTTATTTAAAATTAAATTGAGAACTTAATTGAGTAAAAGAAAATGTGCGTTGTAACAAAATTAGTGTCAAAATACTGGCACAAATCACAATCCCTTGTGTGTCCGGTCAAATATTTAACCTGAAAGTGATCACATCTATCAAATGCAAAAATAATAAAAAGCCACCAAATATATTAAATATATGGCTGATATGATGAAGGGTTGTCGTGATAATGGTCCATTGTAGTTGTAATAATCTCCTTTAACAGTAAAAATTCAACAGCTTGTCCCAGGTTTAGAGACACCAAAGTAGTCTCATCGTAACAAGTAAATAGTGTCGCTTGTCCAATGCAGTCTCAAAAAGAGTTCAAGGTCCAACACTGTCCATAAAAAAACCCATGAAAAACTAAAAACAAAAAATCTGTAAGGACAAGCTGTGGTGCAGGTAGTCAGGAAGGCAAAGAGAGCTGCTATCTTAATCCAGCCCGTGAGGTCATCCACTCAAGGCCTTGGCATAAGCTGAAGAGAAGTCAGAAAAACAATAAACTATGATTACTGATAATAAAAATCAATTAAAACCATAAGCAGCTGACACAAAACTATGTGTGTTTTCAAGTTAGTGCCCGATCTAGAACTGTGTGAAGTGTTCCTATCTTGTAAACAGTAGAAGTGCTGTCAAAACTTCCTGGATAGATATAGGACACATTCCCTGTCAAGTAAAATACATTTGATATTTTATTGTGCCCACGGGGAGACTGGAGGATTCGCCTATTTTGCATTTTAGATTTATTGGCAAGACAAGAAAAATGAACCTGAGCTCACCGCCAAGAAACTAGTGTGTGCTGCTGACGATTAACTAATGTAGAAAATAGAGTTGCATCGCTCTGATACTGATATCTGGGCTTTGTGGATCGATCGATACCCAATAATACTGATGCACAAACTAAAAGGCATAGACATCTGTTTCCTAACTTTGTATGATCAGAAATGTAAAGTATAATATAACTAAACCCAGATGACCCTCAACATATCTTAACTGTTGTATTTGTGAGTGACAATGTAATATAATGAAATCTGCCAATTTATTTATCTGCTCATCTCAGTATCGGCCTCATTAATCAGTTTTGGGACCTGGATAAGCACAGGTATCCGATCCAGTATTGCTATCTGTGTATTCCTAGTAGAACATAGCTGCCTGTTATTATATAGAAGAGTTTTGTTCATAAGGGTTTACATGACGTACCCCTCTCCAGTAAGTGCACAGCAGGACTGTATGTGCCAGGGGTGGTCTTTGATGGAGCTCAGAGTGAGGTATTTGGAGATCTCTGCTGCAGACATACAGTCCTTCATATCCTGCTTGTTTGCGAATATTAACACAGCTGCCTTCCTCAGATCCTGACAGAGGAAAAATGGGAACAATGAGACAATAACGTTTAAACAAAGAACGAGGTGAGGGTCAAACCAAATAGAAATGTTCAGTATAAAAACACAGGCCAGTATTGTATAGTCTACTTCCTCATGACCATAGAAAAATGTAGCTCTTTACCTCATGGGCCAGCATCCTGTAGAGCTCCTCTTTTGAAATGACCAGTCTCTCTCGGTCTGTGCTGTCTACCACCAAAATAATGAACTGTGAATCAAAAAAGAAAAGGAAATATCACATCATTGAGTGTAGCAGTCTTCTGTTTTTACACAAGAGACACACAGTGGGCGGCATATCCGGGCCAGGGGCTTCACAAAGACCGCTGTATGACCAAAGACACTCTGATTCTGAGGAGACAACCCAGGAAGAGCCCCGCTTCTCTACAAGTGAATGACCCATAAGCATTTTTAGTGACCTAGCACATGCACACGCACACGTCTGTTGCCTCTTAACTTTGAAAAAGTCCTTAGAGGTGTTGCTATAATTCAAATACAGTAGCCTATGTATTAACATGACCTCTAACAAGAGTAGCATAGATTTGTATCTCAAAGTCACTCTCATAGTTTCTCATATCTCATTAGTCTTGACTGACAAAAGGCCAGCACAATATAATCTAAATAAATCTGCAATAATTCATACGGTAAAGCTAAGCTGGTATACCAAAATGTCTATGCCTCAATGCTGCTGGGACAACCTTAAAATTTCAGCAGAAAGTCTCAAATTTACCAGTAATTTGCACGACTTAACTATGACAGCACTTCCTTTTAAGCTCTAATAGGACAAATACATGTATGTCAGATGAAGACCATAACTTTATTACCATACATTTATATTTCTCACAATACAAAAATCAAAACGGACCAGTTATAATTCTGTGCAGCCGTGGATGAAAGGACTTAAACTCGACATTAGTTACATCTCTATCCTTCACTAAGTTGGACAGTGCTTGTGTTACCCTCTTTCCAAAACAGCTGGGGCCTGAACCTTGCTTTTCTTTTGAGATGGGCCTCTTTGTGAAAGGTTGACCTCTGGCCTTTGACTTGGGCGGCCCCTGCTGCCGTCTGTGCTCTGAACAAACACACCAGCTGCCATGTTCAGAGTTGGGCCGCTGGACAATACCTTACCCCCTTTGTGTGCAACAGAAAACTCACTGCAATGTTTTAAACTCAGTCCTAAAATGCAATAATATTCAAAGTATATCAAAGTGTATGGACTCACCTCTGTGTTGGAGTAGTAGGTGTTCCAAGAGGACCTGAGAGACTCCTGTCCCCCAATGTCCCACATCAAGAAGTGGGTGTTTTTAACCACAATTTCTTCAACGTTGCTCCCGATTGTGGGCGACGTGTGGACAACTTCATTCATTAGGCTTTAAAAAATAAAAATAAAAACAATGAGAATATCCAGGCTGCGTGTTAAGCTGGTTTGCAAAAATAGTAGTAACAATAAATAGACTTACAATTGGTAAAGGATAGTGGTTTTTCCAGCATTGTCAAGTCCAACAATGATAACTTTGTGCTCTGTAAAAACGTATAAAAAAACAACAACTACAATGTAAAGTTGGGATAACGTTCTTTCTAGTCATCGTCAGTAACTAGTCACCGTCAGTAACTAGTCATCATCAGTAACTAGTCATCGTCAGTAACCCGAAATTCAACCTGACATTTCATTTCAACATTATAAGGCAGAATGTAAACCATTTGCTGTATGTTTGTCTTACTGCAAACTCCTATGAGAACCAGCCCTGACTATAGACTGAGCTCACACATACATGTTGAGATATCCCACTCTAGTGCTTTGACTTTTCCACTCTCATGACAGATCCAGCTGCAGCAGGAAGGAAGCCTGGTCAAAGGGTTTGCAATTCAGGCCATCGGGTTACAATATATTGGCAACTATACAAGCCATGCTGTTAATGTATATAGTAAATGTTGATGATAGATTTTACTGGTCTTTTTTTTATCCGACACATTACCAGTATGGATATTAAATTAACTGTAACAATAATAGATTACTATCAAACTATTGCACACAAGAACAATACACTTTAGGGCTCACACAAACTATTCCCATGAAAATCACATAATTAGGGGATTGCATGTAATCTAAGAACTTGCCATACACAAGCTATATGGATATGCTTCTAGTGCTTGTAAGACCATGACCTAATCTCTTCAAGTGAGTGAAACTGGACACACAAAACTCAGTAATCTAGAGTTAGTGAATGTACATGGAAAAACATGGCTGCTTTAGAACTCGCAATGATGGCAATACCTTATACTGGTTTTTAGATTGTATAAGGATTGATGACCAAAATAACAATATTAATACAATATTGTACAGACTTGCAATTCCAATAGAGGAATGTATGGGTTGATATTAAACATGCCACACACAATAGATTAGCAATAGAAAATGTAGGTGATGTGAATTAGCTGCAACATGTTGAATACGCACTTCTCTGCTTTAGTTAAGGCAATTATGGTGTTGCATCCAGTGATAACCAGATTAACTTCTCTTGGTGATGGCCATTGCAAATTCTCTTTGATTAATGTGCAATGGCATATTTATGTATTGGAAGATACTGAAAACAGAGGTCCCACGTGATCAATACAATATGTCGATATATTGAATTCCCAGTCTTGCATTTATCCCAAGTCTTGTTGTTCCCTACATGCTAATAGGGGGCTAAGCTAGTCTAAGGTTGCCGAGCCGTGACACTTTATCGACCTCCTTACACGTCGCACACGCTTACCTTGATTGCAGAAAAAGCTCCACAATTTGGCAAATATGAGCCCCATTATTTGTTCTCTCTCCTCGGTTGACCAACACAGCAACAGCAGGAGCGGGGTATATCTCACAGCACTCTCCGAGGCTGGATGCGGCTATGAGCTTTAGCTATGATGATCTTTTTTCTACGAAACACCTCACGGACCACTTCAACGCGGACTCCATGCGGTACAGCTGCTTTTTAGACCCGATTTACGGCAGAAAACAGCGTGTCTAAGGTAACATATATCCGTGGCCGTGTTGTCCAGAGCCTCCTGAGATGCCAAAGCCCCTAACAAGCTGCATAAACACAATAAGTGGATAACTGAACGGCGCTACCCCGCTACTGCCTCTTCTCTAGTCCCGTTAGGAGGTAGTGCTTCAGAGAAAAAAAGCCAACCCTGCAATTAAATGATGTTCCGGTTACGTGATGACGTATCTAGCCTTTTTCAGACGCAGACGCTGGAGATAACAAAAAAGGCCTCTAAAATGTAAATGTAAATGTAAAATGTACAATAAAAAGTAAGAAACACATATTACAAGTTTTATTATACGTTTATTACAAGTTTAGCTCCATATTCAGTTAACGCAGATTTGAATCACATGACCTCTGACGTATTAGGAAGTAGTAGTCCGTTCATGCTGCAAAACAACACGAATAACGTGAGTACCTAAATATAATTTTATTTAATACATTTGAGACCGTTTTAACATGTAAAATACCGAATATTTACAACAGATGTATAGTGATTATATGACGAATTTGAACCGAGGGCAAGGTCGTATTTCATTTGAGTGAGACAAAAATAATTACTTGAGGTTTGCATTTAACAGTAACTTTTTTTTTTCAGGATTATCAGCAAAATGCCAGTGTTTCCAAGAACATCTTTTAAATCAGAAGTCACAGATTACCTCAAGAATGTATTTTTAAACAGAGAGGTAATCACTTACTCCTGACACAATGATTTACTACTTATTTGTTCCCCACCTACTTTTTACGTGTCTGTTAATTCTGTCTTTATTCTTTCAAAGTTGTTGGCTGCGGTTGGGCCCCAGGAAGCAGAGCAGCGTTTTCACAGGCTGCTCACTTGTCTGTCACACCCTCCCTCATACACATGTGTACGGGCCAGTACTCACCTGGCCCCTCTGGAAGAGATTAGACACAGATTAGCACAAGAAGTGAATAAGGTAGGTGTAAAAGAAGGTTTACATGTGAATTCAGTGACTTGTGGCAACGTGTGAAATGTTAATAAAAAGACAATGCAATTTGATCAATGTAATAAAACTATTTGACTCACAATAGATTATAAAGATCTGTTGAAACATAATGTATTTTGTGACTTTATATACAATACATTAGATCCTCAATCTTTTAATTGTAAAATAGGCATTCATGTGTTTGAATGTCAGCCATTGTGATAAAATGGAGAGGTTTGTAAACAATTGGGTTATGTGCTATGATTATTTAGTTTTTTGTACATAGTAATTTGAGTTCACACTGTTTTCAAAGCAGCAGATGTGTGGGTCTTCAGAAGGCGGCGCTGTTGAGATCGTCTCACACCCGTGCATTCCAGATGTGCTGCTTATTCCTGTGAATGGGCCGAGGTATGCGAGGAATGTAGCTCAACATTCAATCAGTCCAGATGATCTAAATACAGTACACAACACAGAGACCACAACAGACCAGATCTTTCTCTTTGATTTAACTACATAGTGAAAAAAACTATTTATCCACCGTTACTGTTTAAGAGATATTATAAAACAGTTTGTTTGCTTCTAGACCCGTACAACAGCTGAAGTCTGAGGTGGTGGTGGGAGCTCAGTGCGGCAATGCTGTTTTGAGAGGAGCTCATGTTTTTGCCCCGGGGATTATCGCCGGTCCAAAGTGTAAGATTATATTTTGGCCCAGTATTACCACTGAAAACTTTGAATATTAGACAAAATAGTTTATATTAACTGAAATGGACTGTTTATTTGTCCACAACAATAATACATTCTTATATTTTACAACAAAAAGAATAAAGCATTCAGAATACATGT
This sequence comes from Philypnodon macrostomus, assembly GCA_036025475.1. Lineage (NCBI taxonomy): Eukaryota > Metazoa > Chordata > Actinopteri > Gobiiformes > Eleotridae > Philypnodon > Philypnodon macrostomus. Next base: position 14,780 of record JAVQKC010206411.1, on the reverse strand, counting down.
TACCAATGACCACACTGAAATAGAAGAACGTATAATAATTCTGACTAACAGCTGTATATTTAGTCATGAAGCCCATGTGTTTGCCGACAATTTCATATTGATCTTTTTTTTAGTCATGAAGGCTGGAGATGTAGTGTCTGTCTTTTCTGATATTGATGGCAAATGCACGAGAGGAGCCACAAGCTTCCAAGGAGAGAAGGTGTTTGTGGGAAATGGAGTCACTGAAATGGATCGGTCTACAATCTTTTGCGCTGAGGAACCAATCAAGTGAGCAGCTTCTTTCATAATGTATGTCAGCTATTTAAAACTCAACTACTAATGGTCAAGCATTTTGAAAATGTTTGAACAATTTCACAACCTCCAGACGTCAACTTTAACTGTGCTCAATTCATTGTGGAAGGAAAATGAAACAGACCTAATATAATGTACTGTGTTTATTTCTTAGGGGTATCGGTGTCCGTATGACAGAGCCACTTTATCAGAGCCCTTCTTTTGATGGCGTTCTCCCTAGTCTTGTCTTCTTACAGGTATTCACCCACATCATGTTTTATTCAGTTCATATTAAACCACCGGAGAAAACAACATATTTAGTGTTTTCAGAATCTCCCGTCTGTGGTGGTGGGACATGTGCTGGGGCCTTGTCCTGGAGAGCGTATCCTGGACATGTGCGCGGCTCCTGGAGGGAAGACCTGCCACATCGCTGCTCTTATGAAAGATCAGGTATCAACTATTTAGTTCTTTTAGATGTTTTTTATCATTTGACAGCACAATTACTATAACAAACCTATAATGGATTTTGTTCTAAATATTCCAACATGGCTGTCAACATTGTACGTCTGAACATTGCAAATCTATAAACTATTTAGATGTTTGCTCACTTTATATATGCAGTACATGTCTGTTTAATGTGTTAGTCCAGACCAAATACTGTCAGTTTCAAGAGCACTCAGATGCACAGAGTTGTTTTATAGAGTGGATTGGTGTGTCCTTCTATTTGAAATAAGGTTTTTGTTTTTAGATACCCTGGAATGTTCAGCAGTGTATCTTCTCGTCTCTCACACAGGGGCAAGTTTTGGCACTGGACAGAATCAGAAACAAGATTGACCGTATTCGTCAAAATGCCCAGATGCTGCGCTTACAGTCCATTAAGGCCTATTGTTTTGACAGCTCAAAGGCAGTAATCAGTGACTCTGAAAAACACAAGGAAACTGAAGGTAACGGTGATGATAAGCAGTAATTAAATGAGTCCGGTGCATCTTAACTGCTCTACATCTGGGGACAAGTTTAATTAGGATTAATATAAGCTGAACATCCTAATACTAATACAGTGTATGCATATCACAGTTTTTGCTTGTTGTACTTAGGCCCTCCCTTTCCTCCGGAGAGCTTCGACCGGGTGTTGCTGGACGCTCCATGTAGTGGACTCGGACAAAGACCAAACATGGCCAGCACCTGGAGCCTGAAAGAGGTCTGCTCATACCAACCTCTGCAGCGCAAGTTAATTCAGGCTGTAAGTTCTGATCTATTATTACACATGTTTGCAACAACAGCACAGTAACACAATATGTCATGAATTGTTTTAAACACTAGATGGCAGTATGAAGCTAGAAAGTTCTTCTTCTTGGGTTAACCTGAAAGTTACTATAATTTTTGGCAATGCGTAATACAATATAAGAGTTGTTGTACAGTAGTAAAATAATTTCCATTGAAGTATTCCTCGAGCAACCCAGAATGAAAATGGATGGAGAAATAATTACTGGTTGTATGTGGCTTTTAAAGAAATGGTAAAAATCACATGGCATGTAAATATTCATAATACATTTTCAGGCAGTGAGTTTGTTGAAGAAAGGTGGAGTTCTGGTTTACAGCACTTGCACTGTGACTTTGGCTGAGAACGAGGAGCAAGTTGCCTGGGCACTCAAAATCTTCCCATGCCTTACACTTCTGCCCCAGGTAAAAACAAAACAAAAATACTTCTAAAAATAGAGACTTTAAACAATCAAATATTCCGCTGTAAAGACTAACTAGCACTTGTTTCTTCCAGGAGCCTCATCTCGGCGCGGAGGGCATGCTGGGAGCTGGTCTGTCACCTGAGCAGCTGCACCTTCTCCAGAGGTTTAGCCCTGAGTTGAGTTGGGACCAGACTAGCACTCCACTTCCCAACAGAGCTAATACAGACACTATAGGCTTTTTCATTGCCAAGTTCCTGAAAAACTAATTCATTGTCTACGACAGAAGAGCACTGCTAAACTTTACATGGGACACCAGACAGAGACTAAACAGTTTATTTTAAAACATAGCTTTGAAGGTTGGCAGAGGTCTGTAGAGAAGCCAAAAAAACCTCAGGTAAGGTAAGGTTACTTCACACTGATATCTCTAAAGTAATTTGTCGTTCGAGAAAGACTACTCTAAATGAAATCTTATAATAATCAGACAAAAAAAGGCAAATTCATAAATATCAAGTGACATCTTTGCATGATTAAAAAAACTCGTCTCACTCTTTCCTGTACCTAGTGAAGTAAATGTAACTGATTACTACCCACCTCTGGACAGGAACAAGAGTTTATTTTAAAACCCATATTTTCATAGTTAGTGTTGACAAAGATGTTCACAGTTTACAGCCTTTACGTCTGAACAGCTGCTCTGTGCGACTGCGGGCCATATAGGGATAAGCTTTACAAACAGTGACAGGATGGGACGGGAGAAAGGGAGAGGGAGGGGTCGGGCACGTGGCGGTGATGTGGTACATGCAGCAGTCGCCATAACAACAGTGACGACACGGCTGCCATGGCGACGGAAGATTCACTGGATATGAGGATCAGGAAGTAGAGTGTGTGCTAGAGGGGTATTAAACATTTAATGCCTTCTACTGTAATCGTGGGACAACTGGGAGAACTAATTAGCTGCAAAACAGAAATAATATTAAGCTTTAAGTTTTAAAAATAAAAAGCTGTTTTTATATATTTTCTTGTATATTTGACTTGTCAGCCTATTTATAAACACAATAAATATGGAGGATAGTGTTGTTTGGGTTCACAATAAACAAACATTATGGCTGTTTTTGTCATGCTGAAAACGTCCTGCAAAGGGTGGCCAAATCATAGAGGACCGAACGTGGGCCCACCAAGGATGTAACAATTAAATAAACACAGTCATCCAGCAGTCTAAGTCCTTATATTTAGTCAGTTTCAGAATTTGATTGCTGAGACTATTTCTAATCAGACTTTAATTACACAGATTCATTAACTTGGCAAATGCATTATTAATTATTCAATGACTGTAGATGAAATGTAAAATGTGCTCACAGGAGTCAAAATGTAGGACACAGCCTCAATTTGTTGGATGCTGGAGTTGAGCTGAAAATGCTGCGCAATCCGATGCAAAGTGGGACATCTGATCATCCGAGTCCTGCGGGAAAATCACCAGTCTCTTTTATCAACACAACCCACAACCCCCTGCAGATGTGCACCTTAAGTAGAGACACACAGTTAAAAATGGCTGGTACATTCAAACATTATGAGACAGCATGTCCTCTTTCTGTTTAACATCCTGATGCAGCTACAGTTTGAAACATTCATGTGAACAGAGGCAGAAAAGGCAGCTTCCTGTTTTAGACGCATCTCCGCAGTGTTGTCATTTATGTCAATGTTGTCATGACAACTTCACAGGGAGGCCGCTAGTACACCTGGTATTTTCAGTGGTGTTTATAGACACTGTATTTCTTCTCATTCTGACAAAGCACACATCAAACCAATTGCCCTGCACCAGTCATTAGATGCCAACTTTATTTATTATATTGATGTTTTTTTATATACACTCTAAGAAATCTTTAGTGCTATCAATGTAGCATAGAAATGGATCTGGACTCTTAATAAGTGCAATTGTCCAGCAAAAACATATCAATAATTTGGTAATGTAAACAGAAGGACAAAGTTCAGCCAGACCTGTGTTCAAATTTATTCTCAAAGTAGATTATTTGAGTAGTTTCTTAATGCATCATAATCTGCAATAATTACCAAAAAACCCAAAGTGAGAGAGTGAGCAAATGTCAAAAAATGTCTTCAAGGATTTGTTTGTGGATTTCTGAAAAGGAAATTACTGAGGAAGATTCCAGGAAGTAAATATTCTTTACTTGAATAACTGGGGATTAAATGATGAGGGGAGTTCATTAGAAAAGGGATGAGACTTAACAAAAGATTAACCTAAAAGGAAGGTTTGGTAGTGGACCAGCAGTAAGTTCATATAAAATCTTTTCCCCTTGATTACAATTTGAATATGTAAAAGTGCAGAATAAAAGATGTTACTGATGCTTTGGACCCATACAACAAACGCCTATAAAAGAGGACATTATCTTATAAGGTGCACCTCACAGGAAGCAAAAATATTAGGCGAGGCTGAAAGGTTCACAGGCTGACTAAGCAATAAAACTGCCCTAATACCAACTGCACCACTGTGATAGTTGGCCAATAAACATTTCAGACTCCTCTTCTACGTCTCAATGTTGAAAAACGTGGATGTATAATTTAAAAAGAACTAAAACATGAAACTGCAAATACGGCATCAAAATAGTCAACCCCAGTAGTAGTCTGAAGATAGTATTCAAGTTGGTAAGCAAGCAAACAAAGTCAATGATAGTCACAGACAATAATCCCCATTTTGTCTCATGCCTGGTCAAACACAGGTTTTAAAAAATGCATATATGAGAATCAGAGCCATGCATATCTACACATAAACATGTCTATGCATAGATACACATATATAGTATTTGTCTCTATTGAATCCAAAAATCCTGTCAATGAAAAACTGCATTTACAAAGAAGGTGTAGTACATAAATAGGACGCTGTGGGAGGTGATGTAGCAGCACAATTGGACAACAAAATGGTCTCTTTGATGAGCCCATCCATTGTGTGTTTTTGTATATAATCAGGGTTTTTGTCTATTGGGGTGAATGTACGTGTCTCTAGCCCATTCCCCTCCATCACCACCACCGCCCCTCTTTTTGGGCACCACCTCGCCCCCATCTCGGTCCCTGTCTCTGTCGTAGTACTGGTGGTGAGGGTGCGGATGGTGGTCCCGGGCTGGTCTTTGGTGATGGTGATGGTGTGAGCGTTGCTGTTTGTTGCTATTATACCCCGTTTCGTCCACAGCGCCCCCTCTGTTGTGGTGGTGATGGTGGTGATGGTGATTGTGGTGTTGGGGCAGTGGTTCGTAGCGCTGTTGCGGCTGTGGACCTAAATCCTCTTCTTCTTCATCATCCTCTTCATACTCTTCCTCCTCGTCCTGGCGTAAAAGCTGTGTCCGCTGCTCCACATACTCCTTGCTATCCTTGCTCTCCCTGCTTTCGGGTGTTTCCGACTCCAGGGTCTCTTGCCGGGATAGGCCGCCCCGAGCACGGCCGCTGCTGCCTTGGTGATGGTGGTGGTGGTGATTGTGGTGCTCAGTCCTGGTGGAAGATCTGTGGTGAACGTGCTGCGGTCTCCGGGATGCAGGGATGTCAGATGTCCGTAGGGGGCGCTCTAGCTCCTCCTCCAGCTCGTCCTCTGGTTCTGCGTTGTTGGGGTGGTCCTGATGGTGGTGATGGTGGTGGTGGTGATGGTGCTGCTGATCTTCTCTGGAGCCCTTTCTCTCCACCACAGCTCTATCGCTTTTCGGCTCAGTGACGCCCCCCTGTGAAATATCAGTGGTCAGTATTGGGATGCTATTGGACAGAACACTGCAAACGTACACAGAGCATGCACATAATTGAAATACTGTTGGTTTTCTGTTGCACAATGGACTCTAGTAATAATTAACGCTGAAAAATATTCGAAAAACGTTCAATACTCCATAACCATGAGGAATAAAGCAATATTGATCTGCTAAATTTGGTGCTGGTTCAATTAAGCAGAAAGAGTTACTTTATTTACTATTGCCTTTTAACTATATTTACACATTTGTCAGAATTACACCATGGCTAGGGTAGGACAGGTGTAGTGTATTGCTCAACGACACAACATTAGAATGAACAGAGTGTGTATTGATATTCCATGGGTATATTGGCTTAATACACACTTCTTTCATCACAATAAAATCTCCACACCAATCTCCCAACACATGCTTCTCCTCTAAGCACGCGCCTTATGTTTTTCACTTCAACAAAATCCACACTCACTCACCACATAAATAAATGCTAAAAGGCAAGCTCAATCCTACTCGTCTGAAAGCTCAGCAGTTTCATCAATTTCAGCCTTACAAATCCAGTTGGGATGGCATTGAATGGAGAAATACAGCTTTAGCATGCATTATGATCAACAGAAGCTGAGTAGTGTAATAATATGTATACACAAAAATATAGTGTTTTACTGAATGGAAATAAATATGAAATGGTCTACTGTGTACTCCCAGCTGCTTCTACCATAGATACATTTCTGAAAATTCTTGAAAAATGTATGTATTGAGAAGTCCAAACTAATTCAAATCCAGAGTTAAAATATGTCTAAATCAGATCTAAATAAAGATAAACCTGGACTAAATCAGGACTAGATCAGGAATTAACCAGGTGACTAAAATTAACTAACATTATGCAGTTTCTCTCAGTTTATCATTGTCAGATGTTGAGGTAGAATTATTTTCACTCGCCTTTTCATAAGTATTTCCAAAATTCTGTGTAAGACCCTGTAAGTGTAATGTGTCTTATTCTGATATAAGCATTATCATTTTCTCTTCTTATACCTGCAGACCAGTAAGAGCTGCAGTGTTGGAGGGCAGGGGTGCCAGAACAGGCTCTGGCTCAGGGCTACAGCTGCTGGGATGAGTGCTCTTGTAGTAGGCCTCAAGGTAGTCTGCCATGTGCTCACAGGCGTCTTCCAGCTGGTTCTCATCCAATATGATGTCAAACATTTCCTGGGATGAAGACAAAAAGGAAAACGGGTCAAGTAACTAAGACAGTGCTGTTTTGAAGTATTTCCTTCATGAAAAATTCAAGCGAAGGGACCGTTGACATACTTAAACAGAGAACTGCACTAAACAGCAAACATAAATAAAGCCATTAAGAGAATAAAAACATCCTTTGTCTCTCAAAAGATTCTCGACCCCTGCAATAACTATAGTAACTTCAGCTGTGCATATAATGTAAATGGAGAAGAATAGACTTCAATCCAGGGGCACAAGCCAGTGTACACTTTGTGCCAGGCCGAATGCAGAGGGTTACATGAGGAAAGGCCAATTACTATGATAAAAGCAAGCCAAAAGAAAGGTAGAAGAATTAGTAGACTTTATAATATTTCCCATATGCGCTGCAGCCATTAATATTACATTAATCCTTTACTTTTGCTCAACCCGGTGGGGGGACTTACTTGCTTCATTCTTTGCTTTTTGAAAAATATCACTAAGCAGATTACAGAAATAGAAGTGAAATTGAACTGGCGGGACTGTGATAAAGCTCCTAAAAATGTGACTTATCAGATATGCACTAAGCCTTCAGCTCCTGAGGGGACATGACACAGAACTGGGTTGAAGTCAGCGTTTATTTGGGTTCACTGCGAGGACTCACGGGAGGGCACTGAGCCAGCTTGTCAGCCGCCACCATCTGTACGTTCAGGTGTTTGGACTGAGACTTGCCTCTGGATTTGATGAGACGCTGCAATACCTAAAAGAGCATGAAAAGTCCATTAAAAAGGTCCAAAGAAATGCACGTGTGAGTGGCTGTATGCACCATTGAGGTCACAGAGATCCTGACCACAGCAGGACTACTAACCAGAAAATACTTTATTTATAAGACAAATGACTGAGTTAAACAAAAAAAGTCTAACTACAATAATAAAGTAATCTATACCAGGATGATGAACTGATCCAGGACTAAACCAGATCTAAAGAAGGACTAACCAGACCCAGTTTAAGAATAACCAGGTCAAAGTGGAACAGCAGAACTAATGCAGATTAGTATTTCGACCTCATCAATGTTAGTTTTGAACTTCACAACACCGTCTTGTAAAACATTTCTGTGGAAGAGGCAGAAGTCTGGGAATCATACATTTATTTTAAGCCTGGTGTGATTCGCACTGACACCACTTAGATTCAGAGCACATCATGTCACCTTCTCGATGCCCTGAGTCATTTTGTTGTATTTTTAAAAGATCACAAAGCTTTTTTTTATTTTTTACACATGCTGAAGGTTATAGCAATCTCCTCATATGCCCTTTTCAAGTGTCTGGTGTGGTCATTGTTCACACAAGGCCATGCAGCAAGCACTCAATGGTAAGTTACTTTTAAAGCTACATGCATGCACCATTGAGGACACAGGTCTTTTCTCTAGTACTGTATGTTTATTACTATCTGCAACATAAAGAACACTATTCACTGTACACAGTTTTCGATAAAGCTTGGAAAATGTATGTATTGAGTTTATTATTTATTTACTGAATTAGGACAATGCCTATTGATCATATATCAGCAGTAAAAATCAATGTATGTCAGAATTTTAAATGCAAAAAAACTCACTAAGCACAAACCAGGTCTAAACCAAGGTTAAACCAGGTCCAAACTAAAACTAAACCAGGTCCAGATCCTAGGAATAAACAAAGACTAAAACAGGTCCAAACCAGGTCTGAATCAGGACTAAACATGGACTAAACCAGGTCTTAATCTACTAAGAGAGATGTGGAGGTAAAATTATTTTGTCAAAGCTACAGTTGCCCTGAAAAACTCTTTTGGCGCCTCCATATTTCTATAACTCCGCATAAGGCCCTGGATACATGTTGTGTCTCTATGTACCTTTGGAGAGGTGATCTTGACGTAGACTATGATAGGAGCCAGTGAAGTCTTGCCCAGTTGTGAAGGATGGTTGATGGTGTCAGCGTCCAGAACGACCAGTTGTAACGTCCGTGCCAGTTCAAAAATACGCTCGATCTCACTCTGGACTTCAGCTGTAGGCAAAGTAAGTGGATAGTTAATATAGAGATAGCTAGGGCTTACACTGAGATGCATTTATACAGTGGCCAGTTAGTAGCAAGGCTGACAGATACATACACACAGACAAACATTCACATCTATTCACCAAAGACAATTTCAAGTCACACATTCTCTTAACACATCAATAGTGTGTCTTTTGAAGATGGGAGGATGCCAAAGTACACAGAGAACCCACAATAACATGGGGAGGGCAGGTCGACTTAACTAGATTGCAGTCGTCTAAACCAAGACAAAACCACGTCTAAATCAGGTAAACCAGTACTAAATCTAGTCTAGACAAAAATAAACCAGCACTAAAGAGATGCTAAACCAGGTCTAATAAAATAAAGAACTGCAAAGTATCACTAGAAAGAAGCCAAGCCCAATGTTGGTTGATAATTCTTCCATTTACATAGTTCTTCATGAGAGCGTAGCCGGAAACTGCCTCAGAATGGAGCTGGTCTTAAGCTAGCCATCGTGCATGTACGTTATCAAACCTTTCATTCCAAACATGAATCCAAAACTACTCGCTCGTTGGTGTTATCTTTATCGAACTGTTGCAAGTCTCTTTAATCGCTTCCTTCCTTTTCCACATGAGCCGAGTCTCCTTCGAAAAACATTACCAAATCCAAACACCAGATGTTCCAAGGAGCCAGAGTAAATCCCGGGACAAACATACTCACCCAGGTTGGACTTTGTGTTGGAGCGTTCGATGATGGCGTGTTTACTGGGGTTGTTGAGGACTGAACGTTTGGCGAGAGAAATGTCCGCAGTGACACGAGTGATGGATATTCTGCCGCAAGAGACAAGAGGAAACTAAGTATGTTAACCAAAAAACAGTTTTAGGTGTACAATTCCCCCAAAAGACAAAACTATGTAGAAATAATAATAACGCATCAGTCTTATGTGGCTCGTTTCAGACCTTCAAAGCACATTACAATCGCATCATTCCCCCATAGTCACACACTGGTGGTGGTAAGATACTTCTATTGCCGCAGCTACCTTGGGGCAGACTGCCAGAGCTGTGGCAACCACCACCAAACACACCACGGCAATTACATGGACATATTAATACTTCAGCAAGGTGGATGAAGTGTCTTGCTCAAGAACAAAGAGCAGTAGCCTAAAGCACCAAAGCTCTTTTTTACTTTGATGGCAGCAAAACATAAAAAAAAACACGGGAAAAATATAATATATATAATAACAAATTATAATATTTTGGTAAAAAGCATAGTAGTATAGAAATGGGGCTTCAGGGTTTTACATTACGCTCCCCAGCTTGTGTGAGATAGTCTACTCGAGGCACATTTTTGGTGTTGTGTAACTTTCTGTCTCCCCTTGTTCTGGCCGGTCAGACAGCGGGACGACAAAGTAAAGGACTCTTCAACATTGTGAAGGAGAATCCACTCTAGAGCCCATTATGGCCTATTAAGGACATGTAGAGGGACTATTTAAAGCAGCAGCAGCACACATCTCTGGGCCAAACAAACTTGTTACACACTCCCTGGACTAACCCCATGGGACAGATAAATACCAGCCTATAGACTCAGAGTTAGACAAGGAACGAGGAAGTGAAGGATTTTACAAAGGTCACATTGAAACTACGGCTAAACCTGGACTAAAACAGGTCTAAAACTGGACTAAAACAGGTCTAAAACTGGACCCCATAAACAGTAACTCAGGTCAGAACAAGGGCTAAACCAGGGCTAAACCAGGCAAGAATTGAATAATTCATTTTCAAAAGTTAAATTGAACTTACCTTCCCTCAAATCTGTGTTTTAAAAAGTCAAACAGTGCTTTTTGCATCATGTCTGTCACCTGTAAAAGCATCAAGATTCAGGGTTTTTAAATTGACAATTATGTACATAACAGGGTAATTAAATGCTATTTCTTTTCTCATATTATATTTATACTCCATGCAATAAGGATAAAAAGCTGGAAAAAAGTATATACGTATCAAATAGAATAAGAAGTGCATCAAATTATTATTATTGAAAATGAGTATATGGGACAAACTAAACCAGGTCTAAATCAGGACTTAACCATACAACCAGGTCCAAACCAAGTCTACATCAGGTCTAAACCAGGTCTAAACCAAGTCTACATCAGGTCTAAACCAGGTGTAAACCAAGTCTACATCAGGTCTAAACCAGGTCTAAACCAGGTCTAAACCAAGTCTACATTAGGTCTAAACCAGGTCTAAACCGAGTCTACATCAGGTCTAAACCAGGTCTAAACCAAGACTACATCAGGTCTAAACCAGGTCTGAAATAGGTCTAAGCTAGTGTAGAAGGACTATCAAATCAAAAAATATATGTGAGAGACAAAATAAACCAGGTCTAAACGAGAACTAAACCAGGTCTAAATTGGGACTGAACCAATTACATTAGATTACATATCACATTTTTAAAAAGCAGTATTTGGGGCAAGCTAAAACCGTACCTCATAGCCCTTCAGTGATGGTCCAACCAGAACCACGGGGCGCATAGAAGGCACAACGTCGTAAGGAGGAATGTGTTCCGTCTTTGGGACAAGAGAAAAAGAAAACCATTAGCACACATTTACAGAGACACACAGTACACATACTAACTGCCACCACAAATCAGCGGAGGGGTTACGGCAACAACTAGACAGGCTAGACGATAGAAAAACACTTCTTTGAACCATGGCATGTTGGTCTAGACCGAGCCAGAAAAACCAGCCGGGGTTTTTTTCTCCAAAATGTCAACATCGTATTGTTGAAATTAGGTTACAGAAAAATGTGATAAATCAAAAGTAAATTTTGCCATGTCATGGTTCAGATGTGAGTAGGAAGGTGTTAGTGAGACAGAGAAGAAAAATGTATTGATTTATTTACAGTGAGACCGCAGTTTTACAAATGCAGCAATGATTGTTTATACATGCAGTTGATGGCCCTATTATGCTAACTTGATTCGGAACATGCCAGAATTATAATTTCATTTTCATCAACATACCCAGAGTCCTATTTTGTTTCATTCATGCATGTTTGAGCAGTCCTTTATGCTGAGGCGTTGACCTTCTCTGGAACTGAAAAGGCTTGGTTTCACCTTTCTTCGTAGATCATTTTTTGTATTGTCTGTCGTAGTGAAGTGGGCAGCAGGCATTAAAGGTATCTACACCTAATCTGAAGCCTTTAAGACACCATAGGGCCCCTTTAATATATTGAGACACTTTGCCTGAGTCCTCCCAGGCCGAGACTGTCATCAATACAGTCCACTCCTCTAAACTTGAATCTGTTTGTTTTGTCTTTGTCGTGCTGCCGTCATCAAGTCTTCTCGAGGGAGGCTGTGGGAACTAAAGCACCCTCCTGCTGGCTAATACGCAAGCACACATGGACAGCTGTACTGCATGGATACTGATGACAGCATGGACTCAACATTGATTTCACTGTTAAACAAACTGGGTGAAAACCAAATCAAAGGATCACTCTTCTCCCAATTATGACCCACCCTTTATTTCCACATCATGATAAATGAAAAGGTCAAATAGACTAGAGCAGTGGTTTCTAGAAGGACCAAGTAAAGCTTTAAATACATGAAACTCATTTCAAAATATATCTCTATAATCATCATTACGAAGATCAATGAAGTGTCAATAAAATGTAATTGGGTCCCACCAAGAGACCACCTGAGCAACGGCAGACTTGTTTTTCGTCAAGCAAACTGAGATCTCACTGAAATGGCAACACAAGTTCACATACAAACACAAAATCATCACAGAGGTTTGGAGGGCCATTCAGAAGGTTAAAGGTCGGTACAAGGGTGACTTTTAGCAGAGTCACCCTTGCTAAGACCTTGTTGGCTGTGCTTACTCTCTACAACTTACCGACTTTTGCTTCTGCTTAGCTGTGGTGTGGAAGGAGAAGGAGAAAGGTTAAGATCAGGCATGCATGCTAACATGGACAGTGGTAGTTAACAAAGATTGTGAGACTGAGCAGCTTTAGGCATTCAATCAGAGCCGTGCGGTCGGACAGACAGGACGAAATGGTCCCAAAAAGAGACCTGTTTTTACCTTCTTAAAAAAGGGCATTCGTTTCTCTTTTGCTAAAGGTGACATGACAGTGTTGGGGCAGGCTTTGGGGGATCGCAGGTGGACCGGGAGCTCATTGTCCTCTGGGTCTAAGCCTGTGTTGTCTATGTCAATGGCTATACACACAGACACAATGCAACAGCAATACAGTCACACAGGAGTGGAGATAACTGGACATTTCTTTTATATTTAAGTATATTTAAGTATCAAATTAAACATGTACAAAGACAGTAATGGCTAAAGTACAATGTGAAAGTACCACCTCAAGAAATATTTGGCTTTTTATTGGACTAATGTGGGCCAAAATCATGACCCAGATCTGAACTAAAAACAGGACTGAACCAGATCTAAAATGTAGGTCTAAAATGAACCATTAAGTCAGGTCTAAACTATAAACCGGAACTAATCCAGGACTGAACCAGGTCTAAACCAGAACTTAACTAAGAAGGATTGAATTTTGTCTGGATGTAAATTCATTATTCTATCCAGATGTGGACAGAAAAATGCTTCTTAGTACCACTCCTACTGTAGAAATAGCATATGTACCTCCTCTTACCAGGATACAAAGAGTAATAGACAAGATCATAGCTGTACCATTTTGAAGGACCTACCAGAGGACGGAGGAGTAGACTTCCGTGAGTTAGGAACCACTTCACCTAAACTAGACGATGAGTTCGCTCCCAATTTACTGAAACAGAGAGTCACACGTTGATGTTTAGAGTCAGAAAATGAGGAAGACTTTATATGACTGCGAGTGGATGCATGTGTGTCCGTACCTTGAGAACTTGCCCTGCTTGGCTCTCTGCTCCTGGAGGATACGAGTGTTTTCAAGCTTCACTGGACTGGGGATGAACCCGATTTCACAGCCTTCCTTCACCAGGCGTCCAATCCACCAGTCGTTGTTGTATTTCTGCACATGACAAGTAATACAGTTATTTCAGCATCTATAGGCCTAAGGAGGGGTACAGTCCAAACAATAGCCAGGGCTAACACAGAGACATACACAATCATTCACTCTCATATTTAGGGTTAAGGTACACTTAATTGTTGCCATTACCTCCATGCTGAGAGGCAGGGGGACTAAGCATAACAACGAGTCTCACCTCTTTGACATGAAGGAAGTCTTTAGCCTCAAAGGACACGGCCATTCCTGGTACAGGAACATCATCATCCTGACTGGGGCTGTAGCTGACGTTTGTGCGAACGGCGAATGCAACTGGTTTAGTCTGAAACAAGAGTGAGAACATCCAACATTACTTCAGTACATAATGTATAACAATGCACCAGGAACACTGCCTGAATTAAGGAATTTGTAAAGAAAGTTGGCCAAAGACACCAACTCTAGTGAAGGTCTGAGCTCTTCATATACAGGCCAGAATATCCACAACAGAATAACACCGATAGTACTATTTTCTAGATGCCAACTGACATATCTTTCTTATAAAACATATTATTTGTTGTAAATTAATGACAATTAATTAATTATGCCCTGAAGCACTTTAATTCAGCCATTAATCCTGCTCAATATAAACAAAATTGCATGAATGTTGGCTCAGTGATCCGGGCTAGTGTATATTTAATGTACATAGGTAAAATGTAGAGGTGAAATAACGAATGCTTCAATAGCGCCCCAATGTTTTTGACTCCTATGGGACTCTGGACACACTTACTTTGGCAGAGAACAATGAAACTTGGTACAGTGATTCTCCACAGTGTACCCAACATCAAATATTATTATGACCCCACCTGACAACAAACAGGAAGTCAGCCATTTTGGATTGAAATTGGGAAGTCAGGCATA
>JAVQKC010206405.1:0-14317 GCA_036025475.1 Philypnodon macrostomus | reverse complement strand
TATTTACGTTTTTTAAAAATTTAAATGTATTTATTTTTGTACATTTATTTTTTTTTATTTAAATGTATTTATTTATTTATGTACATTTATTTGTTCATATATTTATTTAAATGTATTTATTTATTTATTTATTCATTTTAAAGTGACCAAATATTTTCTTTTATTTTTATTGATATTCAAATTGATTTATTGTTCTAGTATTTCTTCTCAAAATTGTAAAGAAAAAAGAAAGCCTTTGAACACAAAACTCACATAAAGGCTAACATACAAAAGGCCTTATACACTGACATGGGCTTCAGTGACTAACCAACCATCACTAACTGCTCGTGTGCAATGGATGAACATTTGCACCAGCAAGAAAAAAGCTTTTGGGTACAATTAAATAGAATTATCATAAACAAAGCAATTAGTGTTAAATAAATCCTCTTGACATGAAACTGATAAAAGACGTTCTGTTTAATCTCAAATCAACAGTGACACACGCGTGTACAGGTCAATATTCCTCTGACACAAGAAGCAGATGAAATGCTGCATAATGGTATTGGCCTTACCATTGTAATCATCATGGACAGAATATGAACGTTTAAAGGGGCGCTATGCAAATTCTGACTTTAACAAAACTTCAGTTACTTAAGTCCCCGCCCGTGCACATGCTGTCAGGCCCTCCCGTGGACCCACCACCCGCGGGAGGTACCATGGTGCAATGTGGATCGGGTGGCGGTCGAAGGCGGGAGTTCCCTGCTTAGACTGCAGCCTCCGCGACCCGGTTTCGGACAAGCGGAAGAAAATGGATGGATGGACTTTTGAAAGTCTACAATCAGATCCTAACTCCAAATACAAAGTAACTACAAAGTAAAATATGTTATTTGTGGGTGGTTCAACCATGACTTTTGACAGGCATTTTGAAAATGCCTCAGATCCAATGTTGGTTTCACAACAAAGACAAAAAAAAAATGCTATCAAAACTTCACAGAATCAGACTTCAACATGTCCTTGGCTACATAACTATATTGTTTATAACAAAGATACCAGAGAACTCAAGATTACTTTGTGAACTGTGGTCTATAAGTTTATTTCAGGGCTAATCTGTAGAGACATGGGCCATGGTCCTAAACAACCATTCACTCTCTCATTCCCTGTGGGTTTCTCATTCACCAATTTGAGTACATATACACTGAAAAATGTATCGTCCACACGATAAAGTCCAACTAAATAATGTGCATTCAGCTCACATGGACTGCTTCACATTTCGAGATGCTGTATTTTTTCCATTGGCTTATTGCTAAAATATACTTCTATCAGCTTTAATTCACACATTCTAGATTGTATTTGAGATTTCTTAAACTGTATCACTGTGACATAGTAAATATGGGAGTTAAATGCACATACAGTATTTCTAGTATATTTGCTTATGTATGTTACACTGTTTTCAATGTACATTATGGACTGTGTGAGAAAACTGGAGAGCTTGACTTCACTGAGTGACTGGGTTATATTAAGTGAAATACAAATGTAATGATACAGCTGAAAACAAGTCCATTAAAACAGGATGATGTTACTGTAAAGTACACTGAAGATTTGACATTGGTATGATCTAACTGGGTAAGTCAATATACTCTGAAATATGGGGAATCATCAAAACAATCATACTATTATTAATGGGATTAATCTCTAGCAAACCTATTCTCAGAGCCGCTGGGCTGGAGGACTTCTGTTAGATAATGTCATTAACACAATCCCCAGAGTTTGTTCGTTTAAACTATCATTCCACACATTTCACTTTGTTACTTTTAGCTCATGTATTATGAATGGTGTGAGAGCTGCAGTGATGATAATCTAATGATAATCCAATATGCTAATTCCCCAACAGTGACACTAAAAATTATGTTTTTGACTGCATTATTAATAGATTTACATTGCGACCAAAACAGACTTATAAGACGTCAGCTCCCGATGATCACAGTTAAATTGAGCAGCTCTTAAGTCTTTGAGACTCATCAAAGTTACAGCCTCTTTGAAGTGGATCAAGGAAAATGGAAATGCTATTTGGACTTGGGCAAAAGTACAAAGAAAGTCCTGCTACCGTCATGAAAAGTTGTTGAATAGATTTGTGTGCACATTTAAGATGGGTGTTTTGAGTACTTCAGAAACACGTACTAATATATTCTAAAGTAAATAAAATCACTTTAAATCACTTGGTTAGGAACATTTCATAACAAAGAAGTATCGTATTTTCCGCACTATAAGGCACACTTAAAAGCCTTTAATTTTCTCAAAAACCAACAGTGCTCCTTATAATCCGGAGCAATTTATATATGGATTAATTCTGGTTGTGCTAACTGACCTCCAAGCGATTTTGTGTCACACGGCGCTCAAGGCGCTCCGTCAAAATGTTTTGGTACGACTTCGGTAAACTACAAAGCTCCGGATTCAGGAGCGTCGCGGAGTAATACATACCGGTACTATGCTTCACCGTAATATTAGTACTGTATTATTATTAGTGTGAATACACCATTAACGTTTGAACAATGTTGAGAGTTTAATCAATTTTGACTTGACTTTTGTTTTGCTTAATGCGCCTTATAATCCAGTGCGCCCTATAGTGCGGAAAATACGGTACTCATTAACTGTCCTTAATCACAATCTGAGGTTGTGATTCTATGTCTACATGTCATTTCTCAAGGCAGTGTGTGTGAATAGTCTCAGTGGGTATCCTGTGGGATGCTCTGTGTTACATTCAGCCTTAAAGGATTTACTGAGACAAAACTAAAATCTTATTTGTGCGACCATTTTTTTGCTGTCTGAATTGTTTGCTATTGCTGTAGCCCTGGCATGGTGCTTAAAGCTGTGGTCCCTGCTGTTTGGGATTGATAAAGGAGAGCAGATTCTAGGCAAACACATTTTCTATAGCTTTTCCAACTGAGCGTGTGAGTAATATGGCACTTCAGTTGGTCTGTAAGTTGCTGGCGTCTATAAGCCCTTCCTCTTAAATGGATACAGAGGCCCTTGGATCTTTTGTAGGCCAGTGCTTTATTTGTAATGTACAGCAATCTCATCCTTCCACCCACACCCACCATGTTTTAATTCCGCACAACTTTTTAAAGATATCTCCCTGAAGGCAGTGTGTCAAGTGCCCTGCTTCCTCCAGTGCTGTGACAGACCAGACGTTGGTAAAAGCGCCAGATGACGTAGCTCTCGTTCCTTCTCCAAGTCTCACATCAACAGAGGCCCCTATGCTCTGAATGAGATGTCTCGCAGCTTTATGACAAGTGTTAAAAAGTTAGTGTCTTGTTCATTTCTGAAGAGGCAAATCTATTGGCACAAAGGGACATTGTGCTTGACAGTAATAGGAACATTTTTTTTTAAAGAATGATGAATCTGGTAAGACAAAAACACCCTTGAGGTATGCAGAGGAAGTTGATTTTTAATTTGCAGCCAGTTTCTGTTCAGACATGTTTTGACTTTGGGAGAAATGTGCTATTGTGGGTTTTGTAATTAGAATTAAGGAACCCAAGGGATGTTTATTTTCACCACCAAACATATTTTTTTTTTTGGATGTCTATGCGCTCACTGTCTGTTGCTAAAGAACTTCGATTTGTGCATGCAGCTCGCAAGAAGTATTGATTTGCATTTCAGAGACAACTTCTTAATGCATCCCAGGTCAGTTCTCACCACTGGTGCGCATCTTTGCATTATAGAAATGTATGGATTTGGGCCACACACAGTCTGTCATTGTCACCCTTCAATGATTACTTATTAGAGCAGGCTGGATTAGAGGCTTTAATGTTTAAGAATGCACTGTGACATTTACCTGTGCAAAGTGCTAACGCAGAAATGTCACTATTGATAACAGAGATTGATAAAACCGCAGGGGGTTGAGGTTTAGTTTATGTTTTATGCTGAAATGCTATATTACCAATACTGCAAAAAAATCTATGACATTGTAATGCTGTTCTCAATTTATATCTAAACAAAGGCATGAGCCACTACTGTGCTTATAGGCTACACATGGAGTATTTAAATGTAATGGTGTCAAAACAGTAAATGTGTATTATTACGCGTGACTAAGTGCTCTTATTCAAGCTATATTTTATGGCTTTTACAAAGTTACTGAATGGCATAGAAACATATAATATATAGCACAATACATATGTATAAAATTCTCAAATTGTATATTAATTTGTGCTGAAGCTTCTAATATGTTAAAAATATACACTTTAAAAATACATTAATAATGTATCTGTTCTGCGAAGCACTCCATTTACTCATACTGAATACATTTTGTTATCTTGGTGCTGTCACTTTTATCAATACCCACAGCCCCGACCTCAGTGTAGATTTACTAAAAACATCTTTAAAAAGACGAATTTTGGTGATGCAAGTCTGTGTAAGATCTGAAGTGTGTAAGAGGATCGCTGTAAATAAATGCAGGAGCCATTAAAGTGCCATCTGACATAGGACATTAACAGCAGCCTCAGAAGAATTTATGGTACGCGGCGTGAATGGGAACAAATCAACAAGACGTACAAGGCTCTGTGGACGCGGGCCTCACACATAATTGATTGCCAGTGGTGATTTTAATATAGCATAGATATTAAGACGTCAGACTGCAGGATTTGGGCGCGTCCCAGAACAAATGTGTTTATTCCTACCGTCGGAAACAACTGTAACCTTGGCATGCGCTTGGATGTAGCCTACATATCATTATGCAGACGTGTGAGGAATAATAGCAGCGGGCCTGTCATCCATTTTAAAGACACAGTCAGGGATGAGGTTTATAGTTTGTAAAGGTGACTGTAATGACTACAGGTCTCAGATGAACAACAGCGGTGTCAGTGAACAATGAGTGTAGACCAGAGGAGGTGTGGTCGGTATTAAAGTCCAGTGTTTTTATGACCGTCACACTTTTGGGTGTGTGGGTGTGTGCGTTTGAATATTGAGGGAACGGATTCATGGTTGGGCCACCGCATCAGTCAGGTGCCATTGTGACAAATGTACCTACCTGAGCACCATGACAGACACATCATTATCATTTTTCTTGCCAGTACCTTGTTAAAACATCCTTAGAGTGAGACAGAGAGGAGCATGTATGCAGTTATCCACACTTCACAGTATTGGCCAGAAGTATCACTACCTCTGACTGTTGAGTGACATGAGAAAAGACTGCAGTGTGGCTGTGGTTTCATTGAATATGTATGGCTGGAATAGGAGTAATGACCTTCTTCAGTTTCAAATGAGAAGTCATTTGTACAAATGAATACCTTCATTGCATATGCTGGGCCAAGCCTGTGTACACATTACTTCTTCTAATTAAGATATAAGCCTGTGTTTCCCTCTGTTGAGTCCTATGACACCACAATGTAAGTGATCCTCATTGATTTTATTTGCTCATTTCTTTTTAATTGCGTGGATTGGGTCCCAGTGTAACTGGACCTCCCCACAAGCCTCTGATCCAGAAGAATCCAAGCCAATATGTTTAGTGTCCTCCAAGAAGGATCTGTGATGTCAGGGAGATTATGAAGACGAACATCCTGCCACTTCGCTTTAAATAATATGGATAGCTTTGCGGAAACTCAACTCTCTGTGCTGCTCTGCTGTGGTATCTTGGAGGAAGCCTTTGTTTGGGCACCTCCATGTTGCACCATTAAAGGAGAGTAGTATTAGATTGGATAGTATTTAGCATTTTCAGTTAAATACAATGTTTTCTATTGTACAGAAAAAGATAATTATCCGTTTCAGTTTGCATATGTGTCTTTATTTGTACAAAACAAATTAAACAGGTTGCCAACGTCGCTTGAGAGAGCAGGAAATGATTTTATTAAAGATCTGTTCATGTAATAGAGCCGTTAGAAGGACATATGTGGAAGGTATATTGTAAGTCTGAATAAGTGTTCCACTGGAGATACGAGAGCTGAGAGCATGTGTTCATCAAGTCTCTTTACACTAGCTTTTGTCAAGGGTCACTTATGCATTTCACATTATCAAGGATTATGTGTTAGCTACTATAGCCAGTCGGAATGGGACAATATACAATACAATTGTTTAATGTAATAAAAACAGAATACATATATTGTGGCTATTTTTTTATTATGGTGATAATTGTTCATCGCCCATATTGTGAACAGATGTGTTATATTTAGTGTAAGTTCAGGTGATATTGGCCCACAGGAAATAGTTTCAGCCTACAGCCTACATTAATTATGGTGATTTTATCGTTAATCACAATTAAGATAATCGTGACCAAATAAATGAGTATTGTCCCATGCCTATAAGAGCCAGAAAAGGCTACTGCATCCTACAATGATATTGCTCATAAATGTATTTCACTTTTAGATTATTGTATCTGTAAGCCTGCAAAACACAACTGAAGACCTTCGTGGGAATACAAGGCATTGTTTTTGTTTGTGCATTTGAGAAAACTATGGACTATGGACACTATGGCTTTAATGTTTAAATACAGTTCTGGCACGGTCACATTTTCCATTACTTTGAAATGATATAAAGTATTCTGTGCAGAGATTAGGACATAGTACCCTTTAACTGCACTTACACCCTTCTCTTTCATATTTTCTAATTCAGTTTCTACCTTCTGGGCAACTATGGATTTCAATTAATTAACACTTGCATTGTGCACACTCAACTGAGCTGGTAATCCATCACTGTTACCATCTCTCTGCTTTTACAGTTTCCTTTAATTATGAAGCAGTTGTTGGTATCTTCTCCCAACATGAATCAACACAAGTGAAGGTGAAGGGCAAAGAACAGTAACAGTAAACCATAGTACATACAAGCCAGGGACTAAAACAGAACTAAAAAGGAGAACCAGGCCTGAACCAGGGTTAACTATAATAATAAATGAATGTAAAGTAAACTAACTAACTAAAGCAGGGGTAAATCAGGTCTACAAGAAGAAATAAAACAAGGTTTGAAGCAGGTATGATCTTTGTCTAAAGCCTAACTAAACCAGTATCACAGTATCTAATTATACAAACTAACCAACTCATATTTTTATCACCCCTTGCTCTAGATCCTACTAAGACCCCTGGACCATGTCAATCTCTAGTGAGGCCGACCACAGAAACACAAATGAGACAAATCGGAAAAATGAAACAGCCAAAGAAATGTTGGCTATTGTCATTGAGTTCTGTTCCAGCTTTAAGTACATGAGAGACACTCCCTACAGACACTCAGATATGCTGGCAAGCCACAACATCTTTCCTAACTATTTCAGCACTCACAGCTGCGGATGGGGATGTAGCGCAAGAAACTAACTTTGATATAAAATGATTCCGGCTGTGGGCTTATAGAGACCACATATTTTGACAGAGGAATTGCATTGTTACAACAGAAAGCAGTTTGAAAAATATAGGTGCCAAAACTCAACCTGGTTACAAATTCTAATGAAACAATGAAAAACAGCTCCCATATGGGTCAGGGGTGAAGATTATGAAACATCTGCGGGTTATTTCATGGTTTGTTTCTCAGATATGCTGCTGCTCAGTGGGATTCATTTTGTGGAGGCTGCTAAAGTTTAATCTCTTCTTGCATTTCTATTTTTTTCTGATTTATAAGGGTCAGAGCTTAGTAGACTATTGGGACAGAACTTAATCCATGCCATTGTCTCACTCAATCTGTTTCTGTGGAACTGTCCAGCGCACTAGAACTAGTATTCTACATTTACACTAAATTTGTCTAATTTCAGGATGAACCTGTGCTCCAAGTTGTTCTACGAGTCTTGCTTCATCAGATAGGACTGCAGAACTGAACACTAATGTTTATAGCATATTTGGAACAGTATACTATATAATATAACTTTCCCACATAAAGGGGACTTTCCCTTTAGCAACTCAGCATTTTGTTTTAGATGATACCATGTAGCTATAAGGGCTTTGTGGCTGAGTGGTTTTATCCCTGAACTGGAGGTCTGTATTCAGGTTCTGTTCACTATATCCTTTACCATTGGAAGATGTTTCGGTGTATACAATCACTGGAATGACCACATGCAGTAATTTGGGTTGTTCTTGCTGCTGTTCAGAACCTGGACCATGTTTGTACTCATTTTAACGACATAGTTTGCCATTTTGACAGACTGACAAACACATATTTTTTGCCTCCGGTTGTGTATATAACCTTTGCAGCTCCCAATTAGTTAGCACCTAAAGAACCCCTTCCTCTGAAAAGCCAATGTAACAATACTGACTGTTTAAGTGAAATTGGTTGAGATATTACTTTCCATTGCAATTGTCTTGCAATATAAAGTCATCTTTATATCTAACTGTGGGAGACAAAGGCAAGCAAACAGAACAGCATGCGACACACAATCATCACTTAGACATGGCAGCATATTTAGGTGACACATTTCTCCATGAACAAAACCAGTGTCGTTGATTCCTTTATTCCTGTCATCTTGTCAAACTGACAGCCATGTAAACACGCCACAAGTCCCCCAGCATCTTCACAATGACAATGATTTCTCCATGCCACACCGCTCACTGTAATCTTCACATGGGAGATGGGGTTGCACAGTTGTCTCAGATGTTGATGGTGTCATTGATGTAATAGTAATTGTGAATGCAGCACCCTTGTTTGTTGGCAGTAGACTCACTGTAAGCGGGAGTTAGTTATGTTTCTGACAGTTATGAGCCGTTTGTGGTAAAGCACTATAGAGCCGTGGTTTTGAGATAGGAGCTATTTTCTCAAATGTGGGGAGCCTCCTCTGACGGAAATGGAGTAATCAGCTGTCTCAGGCAATTTAGGCTGGGTGTCATCAACTGCCATTGTTCTGTGCTTTTGCATGCAAAAATGTCTATTTCTTTGTCTCTTCTCGCTTATTCCTGTCATTACTGCAACATTGAATGTACCATAAAATAGATTTTTTTTTGTATTATCCATTATATACTTTGTATTTTTCATCATTGTGTGTTTTTCAGGATACATTTCACTTTCATTTTAAATCTATATGTAACGTTGTCAATAACATAAATCATGTTGTTTATTGTTCTCACTGGTCTCTTTAGGTAGTTCTGTTCAGGTACAGCTGAGGCGAAAAGCCAAACACATAGCAGTAACCCATGATGATAAACCTGGTGAAGCATCAGAATGGAGAAGAAAGAGGATTAAAAATGTATTTCAAAACAAGCATTTCTGTTGAAGTATAACTGTTGATATATGTTTACTACTCTATTTTAGAACTCGGACCACGTATTAGATGAGGCTAGTGAGTGCTTTGTAGTTTCACACTACAATGCTATCTTGTATTTTCAAACATTGCACTCTTTTTTTACATCAACTGATTATATATAACACTAAAAGGTCAAGTATAATTCATTATCATACAAGTGTGGTCCTTGATGATGACAGTGGGGCTGTGAGTGTTCATAATTTATAAAGCTGAGGTCATGCTCGGTGATTTCTAACCCATGTTATGCTTGACTGAATCATTTTTGTATTCAATACTTGACACTGCAGGGCTCCCATTGACTCTGGGATAGTCATGCTGAACCGGTAAGGCTTCTCTCTCAGACATATCTCATTTCAATGGGACCTTTTTGGCTGGGCTTAGGTGGTAAAAAAGTCACTGAATGGGAACCGACTTCACTTTTTAACAACCACCCTAGACGTGGATTTGTTAGGTAAACTATCCCAGGCTTCAATACAACATCCTCCTTTTCAAAACCTTAAATGAGCAACTACACAGCATTAACTTCTCAAGTACATTGCTAGTTTTTTAGCTTTTTTTTGCAGTCCCCTGACACAATGAAACAATAAAAAACTGCAGACAACCGAACTTGATGTCTTAGGGTTCGCTGATTGAATTTTCTAGCACATCTATCTAGATCAAACCCTAATTGGCCACACATTGATTCAGAGATACATGTTCTTCTAATTGGGAAATGTATGAGACCAATAAATAGTATTGTGGAGGATAACTGGGAACAACTTGCATTTCATGGATTCACACTAAAGTTATTGATTTGTCACATAGTCTCACCTGAATGGCTGCTGTTCCCGGAGGCACTCTGCAGGTTGTCGGTCGTAGCCGCTCCAAATCCCCTTGGGCCAGAAAAAAAGTGTGATTTGAAAATAACCAAGCATCCAGCGTGGAGGGAGGAATGTGGCACCATGCAGCCTGTAGTAAACAACCATGGCCAGTCAATCCTCCTGCCTAAACCCACATGCATAAATACACATACAAACTGCATACATTACTGATTATATGTTCAATAAGGTAGCCTGTATTGTCTCCATAGAATTATACGGTTCTAGCTGACATCTTTGGCTAAATTGACTTATTTACATATTCCTATTCTTGGAATCTTTATGATGGCAAGTGTTTGAGTTTTATACATTTTTGAGCTTTTTGTCAAAATATAATATTTTATCTGCATTATCAAGTGGAATTAGTTACTCAAAACCAGTCAGATCGCAGATGGAACCATATAATTCTAATATTGGATTATCCTTCTACATACAATTTTAACTTCATCTTCTCAGACAAATCTTTTCCATAAATAAAACGGTGTTATGGCTAAGCCTCCAGTGTGATTTATGGTCAGTGGAGATTAATCGTTTGACTCCTTTTATCAATATCCCATCCTTTTTAAAAGTGTTCCCATATGTGACATGATTTCAGAAGTTATTTGAGCATGTCAAAGTAACCCTTCCCCATAGTCGTTCATATGGCTGAGTCATACTCACAATCCATCAAATATTCATTAGTCTATATGAAAAATAGCTTGTCAGAACTCAGCTGAGACTATAATTTGTGTCGTTCACTTCTGTATGGAACATGGAAGAGAAACAGTGCCAGTTTTATCCCAAGCTTTCAGTGACATCCAGAGAGGTTTTTCTTGCTGTAGCATTAGTGGAAATGTACTAACCACAGGCAGCTGCAGAACACACAGGGTTGACCCTCGACAACGACCTCTAACCAGCTCCTGATGGAAATCTAACCAAGCATCATGCACTATTCGAGACTCTAGTGTAAACAAACACAAGTGCTCTTCAAAGGAACAACAACAGGGACTAACCTTATACTGTATCTGTTCAATTATTTCACTGTAAATGTACAAAACTGACCGACGACATAGTTGGTTTACATCTATAGAGAAAAATGCTATCTTTAGTGAAAACGTTCTTTTTGGGAGTTGTTGCTTGTTCGCTGCTGAAAACCATCTGTCCCTTTGTTGACCACACACTGGTCAATGCAAACTAGAAAGCAATATAATAAAAGCAAGTTGAGGTTTCTTTATTTATGTACATAAAAAATTGTCTCCTGAGAAAATAGTGTAACACAGTAGAAGGTTCAGAAAGGTTTAGTTAGCTGGTCCCCTTTATGTAGTGAATTAGCATAAATAAAATTGTGTTCTTTGCAAATCTGGAAGGATGTATTTCTACTGTATATCCTCTAGTCTAGAAACCATCTGAAATCAATGGTAGTGGTATGTGATATATAGTTTAAATGAACGTTTTTATGTGCCATAGGCTCTATGGGTGGTGTAGGTCTGCCCCCCATCAGTCTAATGGACTGAAAATGTATTATAAAGTGAATTTAGTGAAGAAAATTATATCACAACATTTGCAAACCCTGTTTATTCTATTTGATCTGTTGAGTCACAGAACACTTTTAATATCTTTTTTGTAGCATTGCAGCTAGTGATTATTTAATACTGTATGATATAAGGGCTTTCTTGCTTTATAGAAATGTTTAGACAACTTACCCCTCAACTTAAAGATCTGGACGCTAGGCAGCAACAAGATAGTGGGCCTTGGCACTGGTTTTAAAAATACTTGGTACTAGTCTGATATCAGGTTTGAATACATTCAGCACCATTGTTATTTGTCACTCTTTAAATTTGTATAATTTTTTTTTGGACTATAGAAAGTGATCTTAGCTTTTTGTGGATGATGTCTTGAAAACTGCAAGGTTCTCAACTGAAGAAAAAAACACAAGTGGAGGAGTTCAAGTATCTTGGGGTCTTGTTCTTGAGTGAGAGAAGAAAGAAGCAGTAGCATGACAGCAGCTGTTGTGGTGAAGAAAGAGCTGAAAGACTAATCTTTTTAACCCATTGATTCTTTGGAAGTTTCTGCAGTTTATTTCTGATACTTTCTAGGGCCCTGTCTGAGTAGGTGTTCCTGGCATATCCCACCAGGAGGTCTGAAAAAGACCTAGGACACACTGGAGGGACCATATCTCCTAGACAGTTGTGAAATGCCCCATCCCCTGGAAGAGCTGGAGAAGCTGTAGTAACATTGAAAATGAATGGATTAGTAGATTTAACACATTTACAAATGTAAACTATGACCACCTCTAATGATGGTCCTGCAGTCATTTGCACCACATCTTGTAGAGAAAATACGATCTGAACACTAAGACTTCATTTAAGATTAAAGTATCATTGACCAACCATGTCAGTATAGTTTTATTGAGCATCCACCCACCCAGCTATACCCACCCCACCCGGCTGTACCCACCCGGCTATACCCACACAGCTGTACCACCCCGGCTGTAGCTCTATGCTCGGTGCTCTGTACTTACCTGTTCTCTGAATCACCTCCAGTCAAGTGGCTGGCTTTAATATCCTGGTCTGTCGATAGGCACTGAGGAGAGCTGGACTTCTTCTTGTTCTTTAGGTCTCCTGACAGCTGGCTGACATGCTGGCTTGAGGACATTGTATTTCCATGAATTATACTTGACACATCCAATGATCTTATTTGTTACCTTTAAAGAACCAGGCCCTTTCTTTTAGAACAATTTCCAACTGTAGACCACAATACAAAATAGTCTAATAGGCTCCTGAATTTGTCACAGCTCCCATTGAAGTGTTCCTGCACTCCCGAGGTGGATTATAGTTCTTTATTTATAACAAATCACTGCAATGACAATGTCATAAAATACAAGCGCTAAATATCATGGAATTAGTCCACCTTTTGCAGCTAAAACAGTTTTTACTCTTGGCGATTTTGTGGACGGACCAATCATGAGCCATTTATGAGCTGCAGTGGCGTGTGTTTTGTGAGTCATATACCGTACAGTAAACTACAACAAGCTGTGTGTATGCATGTGTGGCTATTTAGCGTCATGTCTAGCATTTCAGTTTACTATACACGTCATTGTATAGAATAGGAACATAGGAAGTTGCAGCTGGCCAGGCTACCTGTTGTGTGGGTCAGTCAAGTTTTATCAGACCAAACTCATCAAGCCAGGTCTTTGAGGTTAGTCCGTTGTCCAGTGGGGCACAGTTGTGTTGGAACTTGAGATAAGGGGCCTGTGATTAAGGGGTGTGGCCAAATACTATAGTTAATATTGTATGTGTACAAACAAGGTAAAAAGCAGACACACATTTGTGTTTGTTTCCAAGTTTTTTTTTTCATTTTCATTTGTGAGCTGCTGAAAAGAGTGCGGATCACTCAAACTGCTATATTTCTCAGAAGCCACTAATTATTACTTTATACAAACCTCTAAATAAAATGAAATATGCCTTGAAATTCTTGGAAGTCAGTTTGCATGTCAGATGGTATATTTGGCACTATAATATAATAATACATGATGTGGTTCCACAGAGGGTATCAGTGCCTCTGTGCCAGCTCCTCAGTGGGGGTCTATCATCTGCCGCTCCCCCAACAGGCGTTCAGTCCCCGGTAGGCCTCAACCATCACACTGAGTCAGATCTCTACTTTTAGACTGCTATGATTCAATTGCTTATTCTGCCAGTTCTGCATGGCACTGTTTTAGCCCCATCAGAGTAGGCTTCTCCAATTGGATATGTCAAGTGTCACTACAAGCAGCCCAGTTATACTGACTTAGTGGTTAGCAGTAGTCAGAGGAGGGTAGAGTAGTCAATAGTTTTACTCAAGTAAGAGTACCATTACTTCAAAATAATGTTACTCAAGTAAAAGTAAAAAGTACTCATTCACATAATTACTCGAGTAAGAGTAGAAAAGTACTGGTGAAAAGTCTTGAGTAACTCTTTGTTTTATTTAGTTTATTTGTCAGGGACCATGTACATCAGAATTAATCACAACAGAAAATATGCCTAGTACCAGATTATAGCTCTCAGAACTCATCTCCATCTGTTTGAGCATAATGCCAGATTATTTGTTTAATTTTGTGGTAATCTGGCAAAATAAAATAAACAGATAATAAACAGATTTTTATATTTTCAAAAGATAAACTAAAAATGAAAATAATATATATATTTTTAAAATTAAGGCACAAGGAACAGAATTTCCACATCATCACATTTTTCACATAAAGCTGTTCTTACATGACACACACAGGTGGGTAAAAGTACTCTTACTCTTTCTAGATTTCCAA
>JAVQKC010206395.1:0-16238 GCA_036025475.1 Philypnodon macrostomus | reverse complement strand
CGATCATATTATTAAAAATAGACTTAGAACAATGATTTATTGAGGAACTATTTTTTGGGGCGCATGCTTTTGCAAGCTGGGCTCTGCCCGACCTGCCCATATGGACCGCACGCGACTGGCACTATTATACTTCATTTGATAAATTTTATTCAAGCAAAACGTACTAGAACAATGTAAGTTACCTGGTAGAGCGTGCGTGCATTGGGCTGCGTGTTGGTGTCATTGCTGAACAGAAATACTCGGAGCAGAGGTTGAGGGTACGATGCCAGCTGAGACAGGATCCCCGTCACCAACAGATTCACGGCAATAGAGTTCTCCAGAAGGTTCTCCAGACGGGACAAGAGCACGCTGATGAAGGGACCTGGGGAGCAGAGATGAAGAAAATCATCATCACTCTCAATAATATGTTAGGCCTCATATTGCCACTAGAGGTCCTCGTGTTACAAGCAGTGGGGCTATATCTGCTGTGAAATTGATCAAAACTTCTGCTAGAACAGAATTGCCAATAAAAGTAAATTAAAACATAAACAATTACTTTTTTTACAATTAGATTTAGTTGCTTCCTTACTACACCAGCTTCTCATGAAGCAATTTCTTGACTGTCTATATGTGCTATATCTTCACATATTGGTAAATTGATAGAACTAATTGCATGCAACCCAGGACCTATACCAGAAACATTCTAGTCACAAGATACCATACTGTCAGTGGCGGATTTAGCGGTTTTCGGGCTCAAGGCAAACATGGGCAGGGGGCCCTCTGAATTTGGCGCTTTTTAAGTCCTACCATAAGTGACTAACTTGAATAACTTGATTGTCAGCCCACCGCAACCAGATGTCCTAACCATACAGAGCTATTTTACCATGTTAAGTTAAATAATTACCAAGACACGTTTATTTTAGGCTTCATTTATGAGGCCCTGGAAGCTTGGGGCCCTAAGTTGCTGCCTACTTTTGCCTAATGGTAGCACCGCCCCTGCATACAGTGAAATATTCTTAAGTTTGTGTGACTAGTATATCAAAGCAAACATATCCTCAGTTCAGTTAAAGTGTAAAGCTTGATTGCTATTTGCTTGACACAAACCTGTGAAGGGGACCCCATGCCTGTTGGTCTCTTTAACCCCGCTCTCCTCCTCTTCCTCCATCTCCTCCTCTTCCTCTCCTGTCCTCTCTGCTTCCTCCCAGCTCTGTATCTCCTCACACGACCTCACCGCCTCCTCTTCCTCCTCCTGAAGTCTCCTCCTCAAAGCCCGCACCCTTCTCCGAAACGCCCCGATGTCGTCTGTAAAGTCTTCACTCTCCGGGTCCGCTCCTAACGACCGCATTAGTTCTTCATATTGTGAAATAAAACCGTCATTGTTCACTTCTGGCAATTCTTGGGGCGTGGCATCCATTTGGTCACATGACTCTGCCTCTACATGTCCATTGGTTAAAACAGGACATTCATTTTCTTTCACTATATGATTTAAATGATTCTTATAAAGCAAATGGTGGTCACTAATATCAAATATGTCAACTTTATTATTATTATTTAAAGTGAAGCCGTTTGTGAGAATGTAATGACTTTTGGGCAGTTCTTGTTCGTCTGTCCGACTTTTATCATCCTTGCCCACATCTTCGCTTCGTCTCCGAGCTGACATGATGCTGTTAACGGTGTCTAAAACAGTCTTTCCCGTTGTGGTAAGCATTGCCGTTAACGTCGTACTAATTGCCGGTGAAAGAGTCTGTTTATTTGCTGGTATAGTGTCTTTATCATCGTGTCTATCTGCAGCCAGAACCCGCTCAATCTTTGTGGTGTTCTTCTGTGCCATCAAATCATACACCAAAACATCCTCTTCAAACTCTGACTCTTCCACATAGGAGCCATGTATAAGTTTGGTCGCATTTCGTTTCATTTCTTGGATATATCTTGGTGGAAGTGCAGCTTGTATAGAACTATTTTGACAATTTTCGACTACCAAAGAGTCTAAACCTGAAGATTCGTCCTCAAATAAGTCATCCCACTCCAAGTCTAAAGCAGAGCTGGAGCTGGTCGCCTGGTTTCCCGTGGAGGCGGTGTCAACGGAGGAGGGGGCGGGGGATATGGCCGAAGGGGGCGGAGTCACAGGCGCAGAGCAAATAGAGTCACTTTTAGATCGTTGCACAATGTCTTCATCTTCGATTAAAATCCCAGGCGTGTCAGAGCGTAAAGATTCAAGGGAAGGGCCCGTGCCGTCGTAAGGAGCCGACCACGACAGACAAGCCCTGAGAATGACATGTCGAATAAAAACTGCTGAGTCACTTTAGCAGCACAGTAAATAACTATAAACTGGTCTTAGCGGTAATTATCACGTTTATATACAGGGTTTGGCGTTGACACTAGCCAACCTGCCAAACGCTGGTAGATTTACATTTTGGTTTGCAATTCAATTCAAAAAAACACATTTTGTTCCATACAGTATACATGAAAAACAACTAAACTGTGGCTAGTGGAAAACCTAAGAGAGTAGTCATTTTTGAAGAACGCTTGCCACAATGCCCAGTTTATGTAATAATATTGTTATAGTATTGTTATTGTTAGTGTGTTGCTTGTAACTCATAGATGCAGGTCTGATCAAAAGTTCACTTCAAAACTAATTCAGAAACTAATAAGGTGATAAAGCTGTAGTACCGGTAATTGTTTTCTGTATTGCCTCTAGAAATACTTATGTTTAGTTATGGTTTAGTTTATTTAAGTAAGATACTGCCATATTTCTCATATC
This sequence comes from Philypnodon macrostomus, assembly GCA_036025475.1. Lineage (NCBI taxonomy): Eukaryota > Metazoa > Chordata > Actinopteri > Gobiiformes > Eleotridae > Philypnodon > Philypnodon macrostomus. Next base: position 13,498 of record JAVQKC010206395.1, on the reverse strand, counting down.
TACTTCTCTGGTTTAAACTGACCTGTGAGCTGTGGCGATGGCTTGACGAGCGTCCCACAGATAATGAAGATAGTTCACGTCCATCAGAAAATCAGAACTGCGACAGTAACCAACAGTGTCTGTGGCTGAAAGGTCTGCAAAAACACAGATGTCAGTTATCTTTGCAATACCAGAATCTATGGGCCTTACAGATACACCCTGGTCTGATCTGGACACAGGGCTGACACAGAGACATAGAGCTAGAGAATCCAGAAAAAAAAACAGAATAACAAGGGGAAGGCAGAGTACACCCTGGTCTGTGGCCTATCATCTTGTTGCAGGGCTGACAGAGAGACATACAGTCAAAGAAAAAAAAACAGAGTAACAGGGCGAGGACATGCAGACTCCACACAAAAAGATTGTAGAGCCAGCTATATTGAAAGGTAAACTTTTCTTGAGATTCTGTCTCCCTGTGCAAAAGTCATTGTCTTAGATCACACAGAATAAATGCAGTGATACAGACCTGTTCCTCTGGGCCAGTGGATGTGCTCTGAGGGCTGCAGTGAGTGGTTAGTTTGGGTGGAGCACCAGGTTGGCATCAGCAGCAGTAACGAGTTGGCGCTGGATGAACTACAGTCTGTGTGTGTGAGAGAGAAGCGCTGACTTCTGTTCAAGTGAGAGTCAGAAATAAAATACCTGCAAGACACAGATATCAGTGTTTAGTTTGAGGTTACAAAGTGCACTATGGCTCAACTATTGGAAAATTGTTATTAATAGAGTAACCTATAAATTAACATTTTACATTAAATATCTCCTCAAGAAATATATGGCCTGTAAGTATAAGTAAATAAAGACTAAACAGGGACATCTTAGCCAGGTCTAGGCCAGGACTAAACTGTAAATCAGGACCAGGTCTACTGAGATTAATCTTGGACACAACCAGGTCCAAACCAGAACTTAAGCAGAACTAATTAAGGTCTAAGCTAGTACTAAACTCTGACTCAATCAGGACTAAGCCAGATCTAAACAAGATCTATATCATGCAAAATCCTCTTGAGTGCCATTAAAAGGAGCTTAACCACCATTGGTCCTTGTACCATAGTTTGAGAACCAACAGTTTGGGGAATTAAAATAATAATAATACTGATTACGATGAATACATAATCTCTAAGAAACATAATTTTTATGTGTATTTAGTAGAACTGACCTGAACACCAGCTGCAACATGACGTCTTCACAAAAGAGACCGATGAGAGTCCGGAAGAGAGCCAGAGACACTGTCCCCAGCTGTTAAACAAAAACACATTAAATGACATTACATTACATGCAAACATCAGATCTAATATAGTGTGTTGTTACCTGGAAGGGGGTGTTGACCCGGCTGACCAGCGTGTCCAGAATGTGCACATTATCATGGGTATGGAGCAGGATGAAGGAGAGAAAAGTCTGGAGCAGAGCTGGTTCTGAGACGGACCTCAAAAACAGGTCTAAATAGGCTGTAGTGGTCATCACCTCCTCCACTGTTAACTACACTTAAGGAGAGGAAGAATTTAGGCATTTTTCACTTTGAGGTATTTGGAGATACAAACTGACACAGACAAATTTTAGTTAAATAAGGAAAAACAGCAATTACCTTGTGCAGAGCAGGAGCCAAGACAGGCACCAGGAAGCCATTGTAGATGTAACTGAGCAGCTGGGACCTTATCGAGGGGTGAGTGACCTAAATGAACGAAACATCAACTCGATTAATATGTGATCATCAGCATTACCGGTACATGTGCATATATTGTATCTGTCTTACTTTGGTCACAGCGCTGCAGAAGTTCAGTGAGTGCAGGAAGTGGACTAACGCTGGGACCTGTGGAAACCAACAAACACTAAAGACATTCACAATAATACATATATCAAACATATACAATCAGACGTTTTTTACGCTAGATGCCCTTCGAAACATGACCCAACATTAATCCTGGCTGGAGTTTATTCTGCACCATGAAAAGCAGGGTAACTAACCACTTCACGAGTGGGGGTCCAAACATGGCTTTCAGTTGCCAAACCCATCTCTGAATATATTGCAATATTTGTGAATATGTATGTATCTGGAAACACATATGGGTTGTTTTTTTAGAATTATTTACCCTACATTTATCTTATTGTAAAGGTTTACCTGCTGCCAGTCGGCCTGCTCCAGACAGTGCCAGTTCTCACTGTAAACTTGTAAGCGGGCCGGTAATGACGAGTACAGCCCTGACAGACCAGTGGCCAACACCTGTCAAGAAAAATTTTAGATACTATTAACACATAGCAAATGGGTTTTTCAGATGGTAATGAATATAGTGTTAGGTTTTATATATGTCTTTGTCTTATATTCATAGTATTATTTTTGTCTGTCCTGACATTGGACTACATTGGAAAAATCAAAACAATCTGAAAGTGACAGTGTAGGAGAGTCTCATTGTGAATGGGCAGTTGTTCAATCAGATATCTAATCCCTGCAGCCGTGAGCCAATCCCTTGAACGGACACTAATCTGAGCTGAGATTGAGGTCAAAGTGTGGTCACATGGTCTAAACACTAACACACACACACACGCACGCACGCACACACGCACGCACGCACGCACGCACGCACGCACGCACACACACACACACACACACACACACACAGTTTTATATGCCTGTGAGGTCTGGAATGGAGCCTAAAAACAAACCCATTTGTTGTTTGTGATACTTCCTTTACAGTTCTGTTTTCTCTTTAGCTTTCGCTTTAGCTTTAGCTTTGTTGTTGCTGTATTTGTCTCATACATAGACAGACGTTCCCAGAGGAGGACCATGAGCTCATTGTATTATTGCATAATGACTGATAATGGGATTATGTCAGACAGACTTAGAGGGCTCATACAATGTACCATACAATAAGAGGGAAGAGGGAAGAACTAGAGCTGTGGTTGGATCCGTTGTTCAAGTATATTATAGCTTTTGACCAGAGCCGTAGAGATAAGAGGGTTCTGCCAACGGAAGTCCAAAAAAGCTTCAACAATGCAGCTTCAAATAGTTACACCTTAGCAATGTTTTCTCAATGTATTTGAATGGCACTTTTAGCTACTTCTGGGAACTATTGAGAGACTCCATTGCTGTTTAAAAACGAGCCCATTGTTGTCAATGGAGTTGTCAGAACTCTGCTTTTCTATGGCTCTGCTTTTGTTATTGTAATGGCCTGTTGATAACAAGTGTCTCAACTAAATGGAGAAATGCATTGCAGTTACATGCACAACTATTTTGATATTGCACCATGTTGACTTACGGGACAGAAGTATGTGTTTTCAGCGATGTGTCGAGCCACTCTCAGATCTGAGGCCGACAGAGACATGATGAGCAGCAGAGCGTCCCGGGCCTGTTGACCAACCAGACCCTGTCTACAAATAAAGACAGGGTTATGTTTTAGTTTGTTTTAGGTTTTGTATCTAATTGCAAATCATTAGAACCCATTTTCTGCTACAAGCACGGTGTCATTAAGGAGGTCAAGGGCTCAGAGTAAACCAGGCCAAAACCAAACAGAGACCTCGGGCAAACTTTGTTAATGCTTTTTCTTCTTTCTTTTGCAGCTGAGCCTTCACGGCGCACAATAGACTTTGGCCTGAGGAGCTTAAAATATGTGCCCAAGTGTGTGGCACTATGAGGTCAGGGAAATGAATGGAAACAGCTTGTGAAGAAGGGAACCAGAATACATAGTTTGGATTTTATATACAGCCACAGTAACTCTATTAAGATGAATGTATGTGAAACTGCATCTAAAACAATGAGGTTCCTTCATTTCTATTGTGGGAGGCTCATTTTCGAAGATTCACCCTTTTACTGTATGTCACAGAGATTTGAGGATGAAACAGAACATCTGGCTCACAAATCTAACCCTAAGGTAAACCTGATCAGAATAATCTCTCTTTCAATTGCATTAGGCATTTACGATGATTATAATTATCTAAAAATGAAAAAGCAGTTGTGTGTTACCTGTGTGTGTATGGTATGAGCAGAGAGAAGAGCAGGAAGTTGGCGGCTCCCTGGTCTTCACTGGTGTGGAAGAACAGCTCTAAGACTGAGGGGTCTTTAACCAGAGCCACACACAACTGGTTCAACAGCAGCACCAGCTCAGCCTCCACCACGCCTCCACTGTCTAAAGACAACAGAAAATACACAGTTTAGTTAGTGTTGTTATGTAGTTTCTGTTTTTTTATAACAATGGTTTAACAGAATAGCCAACAATCAAAATCAAAAATCTCATTGACACTTTCCTTCATCGTCACTCATTTACTACTGAGCTTTATTTGATGTTTTTATGTTTTTTATGAATAATATGGAGATTGGGTAGAGTAACCAAACTTAGTACGGAATTGGGAAAGAAGTAACTAGAGTATGCAGACGCTAAAACATGCGATTTGCTGAGAGAACCCACACAAAACAGTAATTAAGTAAAAACTGTACAAAAAATCTATACTTTTAAGACGAAATATGCTCCATTCAGAAGTCCACAGTTTTAGCTTCACCTGGTCCAAATTTAGTAATGAACAGTTAATCGGAGAAACAAAAATCTAAATAATCGTTAATTGCAGCCATAGAATAAACGTATCTCAAGGTGTGGTTATGTTTTCATATTGACTAACCTGCCCCGGCCCCAGCGCAGGAGGCCAGTAGCATCATGAGCGGCCGTAGAACAGGTTTGTGATGGAGTAAAGGCTGTCGGGCCTGAGACAATAACATCTGGTACATCCTCAACTGCTCCAGCTTCATGTCTTCAGTGAACTGTCTCCTCAAGCTCCACAGAAACAGCCGCTCCATCACCCCCTCCAGCACCACGAACTCCAGGATGGGACCCATAGCACCACCTATGACCAGAAGAAATAAATCAGGGCCACATAATAATAATAATAATAATAATAATAATAATAATAATAATGGATTGGAATCATATTGTGCTTTTCAACGCTTTTCTCAAAGTGCTAACTAACATTAACCTCACCTTGTCCTGCCTCTTCCTCCATGAGCAGGAAGAGCATATGTTCGACGTAGTTCTGAACCGCACTGGCCTCGTCGGCTGGGATCGCCCCCAGACGCATCGAGCTGCCGCTGGTCACATGACCGGTCAGAAAACTCAATGCTCCGGAGCTACTGCGTGTCTGCTCATGCTTCTCCAGGATCTTCACCACCTGAATATCAAATGAAGACACATGACCACCTACCTATTGAACAAAACTAAAAGGCCATATAGGAGAAAAATACATTAAAAGTTATACTGGTAGGTCAAGATCCAAAAATGGCCCACAGAGATTTTGAAAATACTATGTTCAAACATCCAAACTTTCTCGATCTACAGTCACTTACCTGTGCCCAATGGTTCTTGAAGACGATCATACATGTTTCAGGGTCCACTCCTCTCAGCGTCAGGGACTTCCTGCGGTTGCCCCCGACGACCACCGAGGCCATCATGTTGACTGGACACGGGGCGAGGAGGGCCGAGGGCTAAAGCATGGTCCACAGAGGGGAGTGGTGTGGCTCACTCTGCCTAGAATCAGGCTCTGTTTGTGGGGACAGTTGATCTCAACATTGGTCCTGTAAAAAAGGAAGTTGTTTGCTCAGTAATCATCAGCTAGTTTATTTTGTGTTTCCCATAATTTTCTAAGATATCTTGTGGTCCACCTTTAAAAACTTCACTGAACTATCATTTTAAACTGTAGTAGCCAACATGTTCAGGTTTAAAATCTACTCATAAAACCACTGTAGCTACTGTACTGTTTCTCTGGTTGTCTTTTTTAAGAAAATTTGAGCTCCAGCAGGAAGGAAGCACGCGTCGTCAACGGCAACAACAAACAGGAACTGGAAACATTTCAGAGCCACCACACCCTGGGTTTTACATTCCAGGATTTCCCATTGAGCTCTTCAAGAATTCCTAATGTACGTACCAGTGTTCTTCCTGCGGCATGGACCAAGGGCTGATGTGGTTGTGTCCTGAGAGAAAAAGAAAAGAGATGTTGTGCATGGCTCTAATCCACTCTATATAGAACCATCTGGGGTTGTAATCTGTCAAAGGCAAACAGCTGGATTTGGTACAACTACCAAAAACACCATTGCTTGTCAATTTTCCCCACACAACTTTACTATTCTCAATGCATTTGTAAACACACATTTACAGAATATGTTCAAGCTAGGTTTGCATTAGAAAAAGACAATATGAAAACCAGACAAGACCAGGACCATTAACATTTGTATTATTATCATAACTTTAATGTGCCTAATATTCAGACAATTGATAATATATCGTGTTTACGGGTAGATGGTTTGTCAAGACACAAAAACCTTATTTCACAATAAAAATACAAAATAAAATAAAGTTTGACATAAAAAAAGACTAATAAACCTTTATGACATTTTTTAATGGTATCAATATCTGACCATTACTATGTCTTATCTTCAATATACAAAAACACACACACAAAACATAACCCACAAGACTTTTCATTATAAAAAAGTCCATATATTTTTGTCCATATATTTTGTGTATATTTTTGTCCATATATTTTTGTGTATATTTGTGACCATATATTTTGTGTACATATTTTTGCCCATGTATTTTGTGTACATATTTTTGAGTATATTTTTCTCCATTTATTTTGTGTACATATTTTTGTCCATGTTTTTTGTGTACATATTTTTGAGTATATTTTTCTCCATTTATGTTGTGTACATATTTTTGTACATATTTTCATCCATATATTGTGTGTCTATTTTGTGTATATTTTTCTCCATTTATTTTAGGTACATAGTTTTGTCCATATATTAAGTGAACATTTTTGGGCAGGACAGTGTAATGCTCCAACATGTGTTTGAGATTGAGAGAATAATCTGCGATGTTTAATCCCAAAGCGTTCAGGTCAGACAGTCACATGCCATCACACAAGATTTATGCAACAGCAGCCGCACTGACCTGCTTTAAATTCAGCCCATTTTCATCACAATAATAACAGGCGTCCTATCAGTGCGTGGCTCAAGGGCACTTCAGCCAAGCCTTTATCACTATACATTTTTATCTTGTTTGGAAAATTTGCACAGTTGTTGGATTCTCATGAGATTCTGATCCACTGTGCCCACAGTGTACTACTTATTGATCAAGGCCATTTTGATTTAGTAAAAAAAATACATGTCAAATAATGGATTTTAAAAGTGTCTAACAATTTGTGCAAAATAAATTTTGGGTTTTGAATCAGAAATCAAAGCTAGGTATCCGTTTAGTAATTACATATTTTTCTGCAATCTCATTTATTAAGCTCTACTTCATTTGACCCATTAACACTAAATATTAGCCTAACGCTTACTTAGCCTTTTGGAAACAGCTTTTGTTAAAAGGCTTATGTTATATTGAAGCAGGGGTGTCCAAATGACTTTCACTGAGGGCCACATGTTATAACCACACAGAAATCGTTACACATCAAATGCTTTGTTTCAGTTGGATTATGTCAAGTTGTATACCAAGATATACTAATGAATTGATTTTTTTCCATCCACAAAATGCTCATGTTGACATTGTCCAAACTTTAGTGTTCTGTAATAGGGTAACTGGGACAAATATGGCTATAAAAATGTACACAGAAATAAATGAATGCATACAATGGGTTTAGTGTTTATCAGTGAGGTAATTCAATAGTCACCTGCTTGTTCCATTCTAAGCCTTACATCACACATACCATAGCACATACAATTTGCACCAACAGATGTCTTCCTATAAAGTTATTGTAACAGCAAGATTATCAGGCTTTTATTTATTTTATTTCTATTAGTTTTGACAGACCAGTCTTTTCTCTCCATACTCATATAAGCTATTCCTATTTTAATAACCACATTTCTACACGAAGCTACAGATTTTAAACCGTTTATATTACTTTTACTATAGACCCTTTCAAAGTTTGTAAACAGAAAGTTCTAAATTCAGGAATGGAAGCAACTGGAGGCAAGACCATAATACATTGGAGAATGGAGAAATTAGAATTAGCCTCAAAATATCACAAATGAAGATGGTTTTGACAAAGTCCCTCCACTCTCTACATGTAGGTGATGTCAGAGCCTGGGTAGGACACATTAGTGAATGTACCTCACGTTGTATGTTCATTTAATGTACACATTAGTTAGACTTTTGGCTAGAGGCAAAATTCTTGATTTTCAGGTTTTACAGGAAAAGTCTTTACAGAAATGTTGAAGACCACAATAGTTTTTTCTTGCATGTTCAGAATTATTCTATCCCTCACCAGAAATCATACTTCTTCATTAAGTTATCTCACTTTTGCTCCAGTCGCCTCCATTCCAGAACATAGAACATTCCACTTAAAGGGTCTATATGGCAATTATACAACATATTCCTGGATCCATATGGTGTTCTGGACCTACACTCATCTTTGGCTCATTACTGTGTTGACCTATCTAAGTCCTCTAATCACCAGCAAAGTGCAGCAGCTCACAAAGCTACTGGTGAAAGTTTGAATAGATTCAATATTTGAGTTCAATGAAAAGCCACTGTTGTAATTTTACGAGTCCCACGGCAAGTTGAGACGAGAGGCTTTTCAAACCAGTTTCTGAACATACACGCCACACACGTGAGCTAATCCACCTAAGCCCAGTCTGAGTATAGAACATTTACATAACACACTTTCTATAGGCAACATCAAAAATGTAAATGAGAAACTTTAATATCAACATCCTTGAGATAACGTCATGGGAGAACATAAGTGCTTTTTTCAGTGAAATGTGATTAGTGTGGGCCAGAGATGAAGCTGTTTGGGTGTTTTTTAGCACTGTGGACAGAGTAGTTCCCTAAAGACTGGGACCAAGACTCTCACTGAAGACACTGCTCCAGGGTCTGTCTGGAAAAGCTCATTTTTCAATATTCAAAATCTATTGTTTTGTGAATCCCAGTGTCTCGCTTTAGCCTTTTCTAAATGACCTTTAAGCTGTTTATTGCTGCAATCTGAGGACAGTAGGTGCTTTCTTCACACTTTTAGAATGTGATTTTTAATTTTGCTTTGAGATTGAGTGTGTGAGACAGTATTTCAGTGATTAATGTGTGAATGTGAGTGTGTGAGACAGTATTTCAGTGCTTAATGTGTGAATGTGAATGTGTGAGACAGTATTTCAGTGCTTAATGTGTGAGAGAGTATGGATGTCATTTTTGTCACATGAAGAATAAAATGAACACATGTCAGAGGTTAGCACCAGTTGTGCTAAAGAACCGTCAACTCTATTGATTATGTTAATCCTGATGAATGTCTGAAGCTGTTCTATGATCGTAGGTCGTCAGGGTCAGATGGTCAATTAGAAACACTATTATAATTATAATGACATTATTATTTTATTTTTGGAAGACCCCTTGCACATTACACTAGAAATAACTGCTTCACCAAACTGCACACGACTGTAGACCCCAATGAAAACACATTTCTGTAAAGACTTCTCCAGTAAAACCTAAAAATCAAGAATTCTGCCTCCAGCCAAAAGTCTAACTGTTACTAATGTGTACATTAAATGAACATACAATGTGAGGTACACTCACTAATGTTTCCTACCCAGGCTCTGACATCACCTACATGTAGAGAGTGGAGGGACTTTGTCAAAACCAACTTCATTTGTGATATTTTGAGGCTAATGCTAATTTCTCCATTGAAAATGTATTATGGTCTTGCTCCAGTTGACTCCATTCCGGAATTAAGAACTTTCTGTAACAGACTTTGAACGGGTCTATATCTCCACTCACTCACTCACTCACTCACTCTCACTTACTCACTTACTCACTCACCCACTCACTCACTCACTCACTCACTCACCCACTCACTCACTCACTCACTCACTTACTCTCTTACCCACTCACTCACTTATTCACTCACTTACCCACTTACTTATCCACTCACTCACTCATTCACTCACTCACCCACTCACTTACCCACTCACTCACTCTCACTTACTCACTTACTTACCCACTCACTCACTTACCCACTCAACCACTCACTCACCCACTCACTCACTTACTCACTCACTTACCCACTCAACCACTCACTCACTCTCACTTACTCACTTACTCACTCACTCACTCACCCACTCACTTATTTACCCACTCACTCACCCTCTCACCCACTCACCCACTTACCCACTCACCCACTCACTTATTTACCCACTCACCCTCTCACTCACCCTCTCACTCACTCAATTACCCACTCACTCACTTACCCACTCACTCACCCACTCACTCACTCACCCACTCACCCTGTCACTCACCCTCTCACTCACTCAATTACCCACCCTCTCACCCACTCACCCTCTCACTCACTCACCCTCTCACCCTCTCACTCACCCACTCACTCACCCTCTCACCCACTCACCCTCTCACCCAAACTTTGCTCCCCTTGTCCCTGTCCCTTCTTTGTCAGAGTGTCACATCTCCCCCTCCCCGGATGCCATATTTAGGATACAAATGTGAGTCGATGACAGTGGTGTAAAATGGTGCCCCGTGCTGAGATTATAATTAACATTTTCAACCTACATCACACTCCCTCCCACTTCTCTTTCTTCCTCCACTCCTTCGTCCTATTCACTCACTCCCGTGCTCAGGGAGGAGGGTGAGAGAGTGAGAGAGGGAGGGGGGAGCGGCGTATGCTTGTATACAACCCCGATTTCCATTTTTTTCCCAAAGTCGTAATGTATTTAATTCAAGAGAAACGTAATCATGACGTGTGGTGTCATTAATCTGCTCACCGCCTCTCCAGTAAGTACACCGAGTCTTTACTTTCAACATACGGCGTGTATCTTCACCTATCTACGTCTCATTTTATCAACTAGTATGTTTACTTGTGCACTTTTACGCATGGTAGCGTCAAACACCGGCTACGCTGCAAAATTCAGACCTTTTTGTGCCTGTTTGAACCGGGGACTCTGGAGAAAATGGCCAGGATAGTAGTTGTCCATTTTTAACAATACTTTGGACGTGAGTGATTGGCACGTAGCATGTAGCCGTCTCTGTCTGTACGTATGACCACTTTGTCATGTATGTTGGCCGGTGTGTGTGTGTGTGTGTGCGCGCGTGGCCGATGTACGTACACGCAGCCCGTTTGTTCGGCGGTGACAGGACAAAAAAAAAACAAAAAACGGGCTAAAATCAGCTCTTTGCGAACAAATCCCCAGTGTGCTCCGCGATGCGTTCTCCACAAATCCACCAGATCAAGTCGTTGTTGATAATTGTTGACTTTAAAATGGTCGCAAGTGCGTAAAAGTCGCCCTAAGTGGCACAACGGGATTTATTTATACATTCCTGCAACTTTCACTAAGTTGTGCAAGCTGGGGTTTATTTTTAGCCGCGCTTGGCTGACCAAAAAATACAATAAAAAAGTCATTAGGAGTCTTTGAGCGGTTGGAATCGTAGTGAAATCGACATCTGGCTAAAAAGTAGCTTCACCAAAACGAGGCTCAAGTTTCGACATTGGGTTCAAAAAGCCACGGTCGCATTGTCGAGGCGTAAAAGTGGATTTCTCCTGTTAGCGAGTTGATGTACACCCCGTAGACGTGTAGGTAGATGCGATTAGCCTGACTAAGTCTTTTGTTAGCATTGTGTAGTGCATTGTTTTTGTATTACGCCTCGCCACTTCAACGTAAACTGTCCGGATACGCGCTCCTGATCCGCGAATACTGCCGTTTTTGGATCACTTTTTGTTGTTTTTTTGGTTTTTTTTACCTCGTTTTTCCCCCACTATACTCCGAGCTGTCCTAACATCACCTCGGCTGTCTACAAGCTCGCAAAGTCGCGGAGCAAGTGGAGCCGTGGGTAGTATCTGTCTTTTGAACCAAAAAAACTGTAACGCTCGGGTCAAGTGTGCCGTTTTTTTGGGGTTCGCTTGTTAGCTTGTGACTGGTGTCGTTTTGGGAGATTGGCATTTGGATTCAAGATGAAACCCATGATGGCACTTTCTCCTCCTCCCCGCGCCGCTCTCGTCTTCCCCCCTCCCTTAATCTTTTGTATAGAAAATTTAGGAACAAAATGGAGCGTGTGAGCCAGCGATAGATAGCGCTGACATGTCACACAGACAACCTCCGACTTCTGCAAACTACGTGCGACTATTTGGGAGGTTTTCTACCCGGGATTGCGCATCGGTTCGCGGGGGTGAATCTCGTTTTGTTTTATTAAGGGGTGCATTGTTTGTTGATGGTTATTTATTTCATTAATGTGCCTCTAATTGAGATGGCCGCGAGAGAGGAGAGGGGAAAGAGCGACTGAAAATGGTTGCACGTTATTGACGCACATCACAGGGGCGAGACTGAGGAAATTCCTCTTGAGATAAGCGCAGACGTGTCATCAGGGTCGACCAAAAACACTCCCGCCGCAGTTTCGTGTCCACGGGAGGGTGTTTAGGGATCCTGAAATGCCCTATATATGATATCCAGGCGAAATGTCACAGTTTTTTTCTTTTTTGGGAGCGGTGGAAGTAGGGTGACATCGCTGGCTCGGGTTGAAAGCTGGGATCTTGTGGAGGCAGCCTCAGAACTCACATTTTGACTGAACTTGGGATAATTTTAGATTGAGAGATGTGGGTTAAAGTAAGGGAGATGTCACGTATAAGTTGGGTTTGAACAGTTTCTCGGAGCGTTTTTATGGAAGGACATACATTTAGGATTCCCACAATTCAGATTCATATTAGATTTGTGCTGGACATTCATCCCTGTGTGGACTGTACACGGCTATATGACAAAAGCAGTGCATTCTTCAAAATGGTATTTCTATGGGGTTCACCAAAAGAACTTTAACCCCCCCAGTGCAGAATATACATATACATATACTAACCCTCATTTTGAAGATATGTATCACGTGAAAAGTGACAGATGTGGTCATTCAATGTGATAAAGCCCTATAATACGTGTGCCTGATGAACATATGACAGCTCGCACATGTGGCACCAGAGACTGTTCATACTTAACAGTTGTGAAGGGTTAAGTCTGAGCTTGTTAGTCAGAAAAATCATTAGCTCTACCAGTTTTGAGTCAACGTGGAGATGCTGTACATTAAATGGTGTTAAAATAAAATCAAAGTTAAGTCCCAATGAGAAAGAGATCACGGTCTATACATAACTATCTTTATCTAGTTACTCATTCTGTCTTTACTTAATACATGATATGACCAGTATGGGATTACTAAAACTCACAGCCACAAAGTTCAAAGTTCAATACATTCGCAGTTTTAGGCTCCATGAAAACTGATCACGGAGAATCACAAAATATTGGCACAAATCCTCATCGTCAACATGAAAAGCAAAATTTTACACAGAGATGCATTAGTTTTATACAGCGCTTTTCTCAAGACTCAAAGGCGCTTTACATTACATCATTCATTCACTCCACAGTCACACCCGGTGGTGGTAAGCTACTTGTGTAGCCACAGCTGCCCTGGGGCACACTGACAGAGGGGGTGGCTGCCAGTCTGCGCCTACAGCCCCTCCAACCACC
>JAVQKC010206394.1:0-11539 GCA_036025475.1 Philypnodon macrostomus | reverse complement strand
CCCCAGGGCAGCTGTGGCTACATAAGTAGCTTACCACCACCAGGTGTGACTGGAGTGAATGAATAATACAAATATGTAAAGCGTCTTTGAGTAGTTGTGAAAAGCGCTATATAAAATTGATTAATTATTATTATTAAAGGCTGGCACATGCATGTCTCTCCTGACTAGAATTCAAATAATAATATAGGGGGCTGTCTAGTCAGCCTTCTTTCAGCGAGTCAATGATGCTGACAATTCTGCCTCTATAAACCCTACAAAAAAAATCTTCTTTATATGTAGGTGTAGTTTAATCTATTTTCATTATAGTTCTGAAGACTGAGGATGGTGGGTATACTGTGATAACACTAATGCCTTGCAGTGAAGAGATTGTACAAAGGCATTCAAATATAGGCAAGTTCATAATAAATGACACCATAAATTAATGTGAGAGTGTTTTATGTTCAGCAGGGGTGTCCAAGCCTTTGAAAATGTGGATTGGCTGACCTCCCTCCTGTTTTCCAATGACACACTTCTGCGTTCTGACCCTCGAGAACCACTGGTCAAAATTACCATTCTGTCAGAAATTGGATCATCATTTCATTTGTTGTAGATGATTATTGGTAACTTACGGGCACAAATGTGAAGAGAAACTGGATACAAAACATGTAAAAATAAAATCAATAAAGCTAAAAAGCTACATAGAGCTGAGGTCCAAAACTAAATCTTGCCAAGTGCCATGACTGGTCCCGAGGCTGCACTTTGGACACGTCTGCTCTACAGCGCACCCTGCAGCATTGTGGCTTGTTTCACCCAAGGACAACCCTGAATACTAAGTTGAATTAATGACACAATGACTTATATAATAATGACGTACCTGTGTGACATCCAAACATGTAAACTCGAGCCCCGTCGTACTTGCACCGACAGCGCATCACATTGTTCTGAAAGTCGGACTCAGCCATATCTAAAGTAGGATTAACCTCAACCTGTGGAAAAAGAAAAGCAAAGAATAATTCAAATGTAAAAACTAGGAATTCAATGTTTTTATTAATCCATAAATATTAGTTAGCCTACATTATGACTTGTTGAACGTGCTTTTTTTCCTCGGACTCTTTCTAAACCTAAATATTAGAAGTTATCCTATTGGAACAACTGGTTAACATCAGCCGTCTGTACAAGCCGATACCGATATTAGTCAAAAATGTAATACCGGCCGATACCGATGTTGAACCGATATATCTTTGTATCCCTAGTAAAAACTACATACATTTTCTCAGAGCCTTTTTGAGTTAACCCGGCATATACTTTCAGTCAGTCCACACCCAGTTTTATGTCTGCACATTCAAAATACCAGTCTAAATGTGGACTAAAACAAGTGTATTTTTATGAAGAAACAAGTGAACAGGTTCAGACAGGTTTTTTGTCAGTGCCACAGGATTATTGTTCTGCCTTTTCTATATGTCTGGTGATGTATGTAAATTGTGGGTTGGAGACGAGAATGACATCACTTTCCACTGTTATCTATTGTGCAGGGAGAGAAGGCCTAAGGATGCAGATGACAGTTTTGGGTTTTGAATGCAACTCGCAGCCTATCATTACGCTCGAGCCATGGTTGGTTGCCATGGTTTGTTGTTTTCCACCCAGTCTGTCTGCGTGGTGTGTGTAAGAAAAGCACACAAATTAATTTTCCTGATGCCAACTTCAGACAGATAACCTGACCACTTCAACGGCAATAAAAAATGTGCAGAAAAAATAAATATACTAGCCACAAAAAGTTTGGGATATTTGACTTTAGGGTGAAATTACAGAATGCTCTGAAAATGAAATATAAAAAAATATATATATATAAAAATTGAATTGAATTGAATATAACCTATTCATTGCTATCATCTTGTTCTAGATTTAATACCTTTCCTTCATGAAATGCTGTAATCACTGAGGCATTTTCCATTTTCCAAAGCTATTGAAACTCAAGTATTCCTAACTTTTTGTGCCTTGTATGTTTTTTTTATAACCAGTTATTTTAGGAATGATTTGAATTATCCAATTCTTGACAAATGCTTTTGAATTTCGTACTGGCTTCAGTTAAGTTACCTCAGCAACATAAAACACCATATTAAACTATTTCGTTTGAGGGCCCATTTATAGTTGTTGTAATAGTACTTTTACAACACAATAGCTGTTCTCACTTCTATAAAATATCCTAGGCTTGGTTGAGTTGATGTTAAAATGACGGGGACAATCAGCAGCAATCAAGATGAGGTGACGTGACTCATGGGCCTAAATGCATGCTCCTAAAAATGGCTGCCACCCTGAGACTGGTTTTTAAAGGCACAAAGAAACACCCAGCTGCTGCGTGGAAGACAAGTGAGCATCTGTCTCTCACTTCTTCTTACACAAATTTACGAGCTGCTCGGCTACTGTGGAACCGCTAAGTACAGCCGTGGCAAAAACAGGTCTGAGCGCTACGATGTCAAGATGGAGGCTGAGCTGAAGACGTGACTCGACACATGTTCAGAGTCTGGGTTTAGTCCTGGTTTATTCAAGGTTAACTTTTAAATCAGGTTCAGGCTGCTTTAGTCTTGCTTTAGAGATGCAGCGAAACAACAATTTTAGGCCAATATCGGTACTGACGTTTCAATTACCAGTTTGGCCGATATTGATTCTGATACCAATTTTTTGTTTTGGTAGGCTTTGTTTCATACAAAAATATAAATAAATGATATATATGATATGAATATTAGAAGTTATCAGGTTTGGCTATATGTATTAGCAGATGATCATGATTACCAATCTTGAGCCAATGTCCATTCATATCTTGCTTAAAAAACTAATTTAGTCCTGGTATAGATCTAGTTTAGACAGGCCTGATTTAGTTTTGCTTTGATTTTGCAGCTTTTAAACTCAATACTTTATTTGTTTCCAAGACTAGTTCTTAGATTACAGATAAACACATAAATAAACACATTCAAAAGATACTTGGTCTGGACCTCTGTGACCACAATGCTGTGTAAGGCAAAGCTTACAGTTCACACAGATATAAGTCAGAGTCAGATCTTTTTATGTAAATGCTAAAAATAACAATAAACTGTAAACATCATCCCTTCACAGCCATGCTCTCAGCAAAAAATAAACTAAATGATAGAGCGAGATGACAGATGTGTAAAAACACTCATTCACGAAAGAAAGATGCATAAAGTTAAACCATAAACTCAGTGTTGAAAACTAGCTGTGTACAAATGCAGAAAGCTGACCTAGTCTTTCCACTGCCAATAAGCCACTACTTTGTGAAATGGTGGACTAATAGCAGGTCTACTTTTCTAAATAAAACCAGTCTAAATTAACTTCCCTTAACTGCGCACACACCCTTAAAGCTGCACACGTGCTGTACACCTGAACAGCTGGAGTCGCAGCCAGAACCCATTTGGAGTAATTATAGTTTTTTATCATAGCTTTTATCTCATGTGTGCCTGTAGATGTTGAAACAGTAAACCCAGTGTTTAACTACAATTATTCAATTATTATTGCTCCAACCATAACAACACAAGTGTATTTTTTGAAAGTTTTCCTTTGTGCAATAACTATTATACACTCACAATGCAAACAAAATGGTTCCTTACCTGGAAGATGTATTCACCAGGTCGTACGTCTGTGATGTCTACCCACTGACAGTCAATATCGTGGCGGTAAGTATCCCAGCAGCCCACAGAGATACCCTGTTGTCCCATGTTGTAGCAGGCGAAGCGCTTATGGAGTCCTGGAAGGAAAAGTATAAAATGCAGCTATATATTTTTGGTGAATTTCCATTATGTGTTGCATGTGAATGAAGTCTTCTCTGGAAATTATATGTGGGGTATAACCTGGACAATGGTCAGTTTGTCATAGGGCTGACACATAGACATACACAGACAGCTATTCATTCTCAGTGACATTTCAGAGCACGTTCTCATGACACAATTTTGACTGAATGTTTCTAATGGATTTGAGTTTTTGTTTTTTGTAAATTTTAATTATTTATCGCATTTTCACTTTTACTTAATACACCATATTTCTATTCATTTCTTACCTTCAGGGCAGTAGGTGTCCTCCAGGCAGAAACTTGCCTTGTGACCTTCAGCCACCTTTGTCCCATTAAGTGTCAGCAGATCATAGTGAGTAAAGACCTCAATGCTGTGGTAGTGCCTGGGATAAGGATGAAAATAAAAACAATAACACTAACCATTAATTCAACCATATATTCACCTGTCTATAGATTATGGAACTCTCTCTCCATTGAAACAGTTTAGATTAGGTGCATGCGCCTTTAAGGCCCCTTTTCCCCTTGCTGGCCACACCACCATTTCTCTACAACAGCCAATGCAAACAATGACAAGTAGTAGCAGATGGGGTTTCTTCATCTGTGTAACACCAATGATTTTCAGCTACTGGGACGATCAGCACCTCAGCCTACTCAAACATGCCTGAATAGAGAAAGCCACGACCGGACACAGAATCAACTACGTAAAGCTCAGAAAAGTTTAGTTAGCATGCTAGGGAGTCACATAGCTATAGCCTTTTCCCAGATCTAACTGTGAACGTGAGACTTGAGGTTGAGGAGCTGGTTTGTGGGACAGAGAGTGGTGCCGCTCGTTTTGGGAGACTGAACCACAGACCGCAGAGATAAGACTCTAACAACTAGGTGACCAGTGCGGAGGATGTTTGTCGTAAACATCGCTGTGGAGGATAAAAAGATTGTGATTATGGAGTTAAATAACAGGCATTTATATTTCTTATTTTTAGGACACATCCCTAAAATAAAATCGCCCCATGTAACCGATTTACCTTAGAGAACACTCTTTAGTATAATCTCTTTTCCTTGAATGATCTGTGACTTGATATGACCAGAACTACATATAACTGTCATTTTCAGAATTATTACATTATATTATGTTATTGCATTTTACTTAAGCTAATGGGTTTACATTAAAACATCCTAGTTTTGGTGAACTACAAAGTGTTTTTGTCGACCTAGCACAGAAACATTACAAAATAATCATTTCAAATATAATATGTGATTTCTATTTTTATAGTTAGTTGTCATAGACTGGAGTAACACAATAAAAATAAAATAAAAACTGTCTATCACCCGTGACCTACCTGTGACACTGGTGCCAAACCCAGTCTTCTCTGGAGGCCCGCGGTCTGAAGTCGGCTCGCCCCAGGTTCATGATGCGTGAGGAGAATCTCAGCAGGCGCCGGTGTCCGTATGGCCAGTGCATCCGGGCGGCGGAGGAGGAGAGGCAGTTTTCTTCATGAGCACAAGTCAACAGGTGCAGCGATCTGTCCTCCAAGTAGGATGACTCCTGGACCAGCTGAGCATCCACCACCAAGTCTGGGGCAGCTTTAAATATAAGGCTTTATTTCAGAAAAGATAATGCTATGGAGTACATGCTATTGTTCTAATTTACACCTCAATCAAAATGGTAGTTTATGATACTCAAAGTAATGGGAATTAACCACTGGTATTGTGAACCCAAATAATGGTAAGAAATATTTAGTGCTGCATAATGATAAAAAAAATATTCTAGGTGAGTGTGAGGATTCCCATTTTATGACTGAGTTCAGACAAATTTGAACCCATTTGACTAAATCTTGGAAAGCCAAATAATTCCCGAGATGTTATTCGGTGTTAAACGTTAGCTTTGACACTTACTGCACATACTGTAGGTTAATACAACAGCAAATACATGTAGTATTTGCGTCAATGCTTCTATTAAGACTTTTTCTTTTTTAACTGACCCTCTACACAGGTGACCCCAGCCGCTCGGCCCTCTCCTCCTCTCGGGCAGTAAACGTTTGAGTTTCGACGACACTGTTGGATGGACATTTCAGTGCCAATGCAGTGGGTCCCGCTCAATATGACCTCTCCAGCGTCTGAAGATCCAGGCCAGTACCAGGTCTCCTACACAGACAAAGACAGATCATTCATACTGTTGCTAAACTAAAGCTTCTCTGAGCTGGAGGGAGAAGCAAAACAATTGGATCACGTTTAAAGGCTGAGTACACAATAACACTTTTTCCACTTTTTTTCCTCATTTGTGCACACACTGGTCTTTCCATGCACACTTCTATTTTAACTTTGTTTGCTCTGTGAATTTCAGTCTCTCTTCACCTCACTTTCCCTCTTTTATTTTAGCTGAGCTGGAAGTGGACGTTCGAGAAGCCTGTAATTACCCCCGGTCTTGGTAATAACACAGCACAGATCCACACACAGGACACAGGGACAGAAGAAGGAGGAAAAGGGTTTGAAGTCAAAGGTTTGCGCAAAGAAGAATATCAGGAACATATTTCTGCTTCGATGTACCGCTTCTAACCTCGCAGAAGCTAGAATGACATGTGATGCTTCTATTGAAAACAGAACTGCTGTAGTTACAATAGTGATGCTAACAAGTATTCCTAAGACGTATTGCTTTCTCTGCAAACCCTCAACCTGCCCATTCATAATCTTGCGAGAATCTAGCTTGCTATGTGTATCCACAAATTGAGTGTTTCAATTTGCATGTTCTCTTTGTCTGACTATTATGATGCACTACAAAGGTAAGGCCCTACAAGAGTGACCGGTGAAACTAAGAGAAAAGGCTTTAAAGTTTTGATGCTGTCTCTCTCTCACTACCAATTGTAGTGCATTGGTGTAATACCTTGTCACAAAGATTTTTCTATAAATTGAAATGATCACCAATTTGACCTTTGACCCTCAAAGTGTGTATATAAGGTGTCCTTAAAAAACATTTATTACTGACCTACAGTCAAAATCTTTATCCTGGTACATTAATAAAGTGGCCATATTTAATAGCTCAGTTGTCTTCCATTTCAGAGGAGTTATTTGCGTTTAAATTCATCATGGGACACAAAACTAAAACACATGACACGGATCCTGTTTTTATTCTTATCTCAATTTTGACCAAATATGCAGATACTGCGTTTTACGTTTGTACGGAAAGTATTGGTCAATTAAAACGTGCATAATATAATTGAATCCTAGGTACTCCAGACTACCTACTGCTCCCAATTGGCTCAGAGGCACAGAAGGTGTACCTGATGGGCATTTGACGCAAAGCCTAGACCGAGCTGTCGACAGACCACCATGGCCTCGTTGATGCCCCAGTTTTCACTGCAGACCGAGCCCCAGTGCCTCACTCCTCCAACATCCATCAGCACCTCCACCCGGCCTTCTGATGGCTCTCGGCCTCCAGCAAGACGCACCTAAAAGGCACAAAACACGGCTTAGTATTTTGACAATTTATGCTAATGTGTGTTAATAGATGTATTTAGAGATATTTTCTCTTTACAGTTTGAATCCCGGTGTTGGGCACATTGCATCGGACCGCAACATCCTGGTTGTGTTTGCAGGTGTAGAGAGGGACCGGCTTGTGGGTGCACTCTGTGATGGACCTCTCTCTGCCCGTGCACTGGACACTGTTCATGTGGATGGGCCCAGTACCTAAAGGAGAAGGGCGTGGATTGTTTAATGCACATATGTTTCACCACATCCAAGAGACACGCTATGCTACATGCATAGAGTACATGAAAGATCCCTAAACCTACTCTACAGCTCTGCACGTTCACTGAGCAGGATTAAAAGCCCAGACGTGATTGGGACCTCTGATGTGGGTCCTCCCTGTACATGCTGCACACCAGGACTGTAGTTTATTCACAAAAATAGATACTAAAATGTCTAAATGGAGGAAAATCTCTGCTCTGTTTGCGTAGGTGTGTGCGGCCCACGCTCCATAAAGCCCTATAATTTGGCTCTAAATAGCTAATGATGTCATCTTCATATTGCTACTCTCTGACCATGGTCACCAGTCTTTATAGGCCACTGTACTGCTAGAAGTCTATGGCTTATATACTATTCTGGGCATTAATAGCCACAATGCAGCATTTAACACTTTTCACTATGTTTATTATTTAGAAACCACAGCACTGTAGCACCTACTTTTACAGTGGCCTAAATTCCCTCAAATGCTTTCCATGAATTACTTAATTAACTAAAGTAGAGGAAAGGGAATGTAGCCCAACTATTACAGGACATGCATGCTGTGTGCTTATTTGGGCACAAAGATAATGGTAGGAAATGAACATGATTATAGTTAAAGCAAAGATAATAAACAAGTGTGAGAAAATAGGCTCCATTAGCTAGGAAAATGTTTAGGATTATTTTTGAAAATGGGTACAGACAAATTTTTATATAAAAGCCAAAATAAGCAGCCGGCAACCATTGAGACCCACTCATTGACTGACTGTCTTGACTGACTAACTTTTCAAATATAACTGATTTATTTTGAAAACCAAACATTGAGAGTGACTAGAAACATCTCTCATGTATAATTGGTCATGGGTAAATTCTTAGGCAGTCGGGCAGTAAACATTTGCACTTGGTTTATTTGTCTGCTCAGGGCCATGGTAGTTGGACTGACTGGTTTACATCATTTAGACCAAAAAGTGTTTAGTCTCAAAGATGCTTGGCTTAAATGATCAAGCACAGAGTGTATGATCTGATTTTTATGTAAAAAGCAGACATCTGAAGTAAAAGTGTTGTAGTCTGGTGTGGCTCTCCACTTCAAAGACAATCAGTGGGTGCATGTCGTACCCTGTCCCAGCTGAGCCTGAGTCAGGGCCTCTTTGGCGGTCCCAAAGCCCAGCTCTCTGCAGACCACACTGGCGTCAGGGATGTCCCACAGATGGTCACAGACGGTGCCCCACTTTCCCTCGATCAGGACCTCCACTCTGCCCTCTCCAAGCCGTGGGCACGCCTTTAGACGTACCACTGGCTTCAAGTACAAAAATTAAAATTATTAGTTAGGAATTAGGAGGACAAAATATTGATATATCGAGAATTATTTTTTTGGAGATAATGTATTGGTGATGTATCGCGTATCGAATCGAATCGAATTGTGAGGTACCCCGAGTATCCCAGCCCTATATGAATGCCACAATAATAATATGCATGTATTCTTCATACAGATCATCTCAAGTGCTGTATTACTAAACTAAAAGAGACTACTACGAAAGCACTCTCTGGTGATACTTAGACCTAGGTTTGTCCTGCTTAATCCGTTATCCGTTAATTTATTTCCATGTAGCTTAATGCTAAACGGAAAATTAGCATTAGCCAATTAGCCTTTTCCTAGGCGCCACTGTCAGTCAAGTTTAACTATAGAAAGCGTCTTGATTACACTTCAATAGTTAAATTAACATTGCGTTGGACCAATATGATTTAATTTGTTAATTTGTTTGTCACTTACAGGTACGGCAGGTGGGGGTGGTGCTCTACCGGATCGTGTGAACTGTGATCCGGGGACACAGCGGACCACAGCGTGCATTCCACCGCTACAGGGCACATCACTCCGGGGCAGAGACAGCTGGGCCTGGCACTGCGACAGAGAGGCCTCCACTCCCTGACACTGCACCTTCTCCACCCAGTAAGCCTTCTTAGAGATCAGAGTCCTCAGTCTAGGTGGAGGAAAATATACTTAATATTGCAGGTAAGCTTTTAAACAAACATTTGAAATAAGTTACATTTACCTGGAAGATGGATCTGAAAGCTTAGAGTCCCATAGTTTCCTAAAAAGATATTAAAGAGAAACATTTAAGCTGGTAGTCTGATATCACTCATCTCTCATTCTAAATTAGGTTAACCCAGGTCCAAATCCTACAGGAAAAATATGCATTAACCCATATAATGCATTAATACTAAATGTGAACAAAATGTTGGACTACAACTGGCCTACATCCAATCAACAGCCAGCTCAACCAGGACAAAACTAGACCAGGACTAAACTAAACCAGGTCAAAACTAAACCAGGACTAAATTAAACTAAGACAAAACTAAACCAGGATAAAACTAGCCCAGGACTAAACTAAATCAGGACTAAACTAAACCAGGACAAAACTAAACCAGGACAAAACTAAACCAGGACCAAATTAAACCAGGACAAAATTAAACCAGGACTAAACTCAACCAGGACAAAACTCAACCAGGACTAAACTAAACCAGGACACAACTCAACCAGGACTAAACTAAACCAGGACTAAACTAAACCATAACAAAATTAAACCAGGACAAATATAATCCAGGACTAAACTAAACCAGGACTAAACTAAACCAGGACTAAACTAAACCAGGACAAAATTAATCCAGGACTAAACTAAACCAGGACTAAACTAAACCAGGTCTAAATCCAGGAATAAACTTGAGTGACCAGTTTTCTATAGCCTAACTTCAACTATAGCAGGAATACAACTATTCAACTTTAAATCATGACTGTCCTTAACTGTAAAAGACTCATAAGTAGCGTGATAAGAAACTTGAGTAGTAGTAACCATACCCCATCATTTCCTAATGCCACAGTTTCGTCAAATGTAAAATAAAGAAACATCACAAAATAAAATGTTGGTGAGCAAGTGCTATTATTGGCAGTGGTAGTATTGAAAAAGCTAAATCTCAGAGGAAGTCCTTTGTACCATAAATCCAGGCTTGAGGTAGATGCAGTGGACTGAAAGGGACATGACCCCGATGTTTGTCTTTAGCCTACGTGTCCTAAGTCTTGCTTCATCCGGGAATATTTTAGTTTTACAGTTTCTATATGCGTCTGTATATCTGCATGGAAACCCTCTAAAAATATAAACAAACCACCATACATTAATCCCTCCCAAGAGCCTTATTGAGGTTTGCCAACCTCAACAGCGTTCTCTAAACTATGGCCTGTTTCAGAAATATTGCCTTACATTATATCGTCAGGATGCGAGAGGAAAACTGTGTGCATACAAAAAGAGCCCTGTGTCAAAAGAAAAAGGGATGGATTTAAAGAAAACTTTGCCCAAAAATCAGCCAAATCTGGGAAGAGTCGTTCAGTGACACATACACGATCCAGCCACATCAACCAGTGAGACCACAGGCAGGTGGTGAGTGACTGACGCCCTTCATGAATGAGCTCCAAGTATAGACCCGAGGATAGTTTACCGTACAGCCAGGATTATGATGCAATTAAATATTTGACAAACTAAAACGGGACACATTTCCTATCCGGAGAGCCCAGTTATCTCGCAGTGTCCGGCAGTGCTCAGAACACGAGGTGAGTCTGGGCTGCATGAAACAAACGTCACAAATTTCAAAGTCATATTGCAATATCAGCAAACCCTATACAACAAACTAACTAAATGTTTCTCAGTATTGTTTAAGTCCACATCTGACAAGATTTATGCAAATATTTGTCCTATCAGTGAATCATAAAAAAAGCCTGATCTAGTTTTGATTCAACCCTCACTGTAATACTGGTTTACTTTTTGTCCAGTCCTGGTTAAGTTCTGGTTTAGTTCTCATTTAAGCCTGTTTTAGCATTGATCCAGCCTTGGTTTAGTTTAGTAAATTGTAAACACACAAACAAAGGACAGACCCTCCATCCCGGTCAGGAAAAACAAAACAAAAAACATTTATGGGAGAAAGAGAAACCTTAGGGAGAACCACATGATAGAGGGATCCACTCCCAGGACGGACAGGCTATAGATGTGTCCAGGACTG
>JAVQKC010206392.1:0-36685 GCA_036025475.1 Philypnodon macrostomus | reverse complement strand
AAAGAATGCCTCTATAGCGCCCCCATGTTTATGACCCCTATGGGACCCTGGACACACTTACTTTGGCAGAGAGCAATGAAACTTGGTACAGTAATTCTCCAGTGTACCCAACATAAAATATTATTATGACCCCACCCTACAACAAACAGGAAGTCGGCCATTTTGAATTGAATTTGGGAGGTCAGGTATATTTGATAGTCTCTAACTTGCACATACTTTGCCTGATTTGGCTCGAACCTGAAATACCTAATTACCCCCCGGCCCTGAACACATCTGACTGATATGATGGCAGTTACCTCTATAGTGCCCCCTATTGACTGAAAGAAGAATGTAGTTTTAGGGAATTTTACAAAATTTGGCAAAAACATTCTTCACAAACATCCAGACAAAGCAAAATAGACCCTTCCCATGTTTGTCATGGTTTGGGGGCGGGGCCTCTTAATTGCTCGTTAACAAAATAAAAACCCTTAGAAATCACACGATGTCTGATTAAGGTGCCAGTTGGTGCCAGTTGTGGCAGACGTATGGGACCATTTCGCCGATATACACCTTGCTGTCGGGGATGACAGCACAGGCCTAGTTTATGTTTACCAATAAACCAGATAACAATAACAAATACATCGTTTTAGATTTCATTTAAGCTAAACATATCCTGCAACAACAGAAACTGAAATCACACTTTATAAGAAGGAGAATGGCAGATGACTGAATATCATGCAATAATGTCTGAGAGGACAGGGGTACATATGTAGAATAACTAATTAATAGAAAAGTATACTATATGACTGTATGAAGTTTTGTGATCACAGTAAATTCATATCAAATGCTGTTTTAGGGACCACATATGTTTTGATTTTTAATTACAGATGGTAGAGTAACTGTAGTGACTGAATCAACTACATGAATGTTTCTTCATATTTTCAGTTGCACATTGAAGATAAAGCCTTACCTGAATGACACAATGTGGCATTGTGCAGTGCTTTATTTTTAAACATGATATATTGTGCACATTTTTATTGTATTACTTTGTCCCACTGGTGGGGTGCACTGTTTCAAAAATGCACTTTTAAACATTTCGGTGACAGATGACATACAGTATAGTGTAGAATGAATAGTTCCTTTAAGACCTTAACACTAAACCGTGGCCCACCAGCTCCTGTGAGGATGCTCTTTGTTTTAAGTGGTGTTTCTTGATACACGTTATTGTAAATTGTGTAGGCCACATGTAGACAAGACAATTAGATTAGACAGTTTTAATATGTGTAGCAACAGGCAGTATTGTTGTTACAGGGGCTGCTTCTGAGAGCTTAGAGCTTTCATTTGCAGACCCTGTATTGTAACATACATGAAATAGTTGTAAGATATATTATTAAATACAGACATCCATACTTAGCAACACTATATTTCTGTGCCATTGTTAAAATCATTTAAACTGAATATTCACCACAACATCTGCACTCATACATAAAATGAATATTCACCACAACATCTGCACTCATACTGGTGCATAAACGCCTCCAGACATACCCTCCTCCGAACCAGTGTACACTTGACACACTGGGCTGTTTGTAGTTTCTGGTAGCTGTGCTTAGTGAATGTGTTCACTGTTAGGACGAATTAGGAAACTTGTTATAAATGTCCAATCTGTTAAAATAAAACACTGATGTCAAAGTGTCAATATACAATACTGTAGTGTGCAAATGTTTAGGAGGGTTTACGTAAACAGTGTTGGGAGTAATGAGTACTGTAATGTGATAATATAACACACGCGAGTTACAAAGGCATTTAATCAAAGTGTGTCAACATAGTTCAGACAGAAAGAAATGCACGAGTGACCAAACCAAAGAGAGTGAACCTCTCCTCTGTCTGCATGAGACGCTCTAAAGTCCGCCCCTTTCCCCTTACTGTAGTGTCTGTCAATGTATTGGATGGCACCATAAGGATCTGTGAAAGTAGTAAAAACTAGGCCTGCGCTATCGTCTCCGACAGCAAGGTGTATTTTGGCGAGATGCCCGCATAAGTCTGCCACAACGGGCACCTTAATCAGACATTCTGTGATTTCTAAAGGTTTTTATATTGTTAACGATTTATGTTGTTAATCCGTTGATGGAATAACCTGGTCATTCAGTATATTCAGGTAGTCAGCTGACCTCATTCTTTGGCTACATATAGTTGCTGAAACTAGACCTGACCGACTACAGAGGTCAGATATTTGAAATTTACAGTTACTGTGAATTTCTTTGTATTTACATAATTTTGGTCTTGTCAGAAACTGGAGGTTGCATTGGGGAAACACTTAACCCACATTTCATATGAATGAATGTGGTTGGGTGATTGGTGTTTGGCAGCCATGCTTCTTTCACACTGCCCCAGGGCAGCTGTGGCTACACAAGTAGCTTACCACCACCAGTGTATGGAGTGAATGAATAATGTAATTGTAAAGAGCCTTTCAGTGTCCTAAAAAAGCACTATACAAGTATGATGCATTATTATTTATTATTATCAAAACAAACTTTCCCCATTATATTAGCATGTTATATGCGGGTGCTACTTTGTGTAACGTGTAGCGTATCAGTGGACCTCATACTATCTTCTTTATCACTCATCTCCAACCCCAACCTTCCCACAACTGTGGACCATGGACCTTAACGACATCTGACCCTGGAGTTAAAAATCTGTTTCAACAGGACTTCCCCCACTGTATGATAAATGTTTCAAGGACAAATGACTGTCACATGAACTCCCCAAAACTCGATAACGCTGCACTCCCCGACAGCCATGAAACAATTGGTATCTATATGGACAGACAATACAGACACAGGATCCATGCCCAGAAGGCAAATGGCCGGATCTGCTTAAGGAATGATTAAACCCAGATGGTCATGGGTTGAGATCAATCATTCCAGAGGTTTAAAACTTCCATTAGACATACAGACATGGTAAAGAACTGAACCCAAATCGTATTTCCTGATTTGATAACTGCACCATATAATTGCTCTTTCCCACCAGGATAAAGGATGTGCAGAAGTGTGTGAAATTAAATGAATATTTTGTTGTCGTTATTTGGAAAAAATAAAATAAAATAATGAATAATTGTTTTAACCTTTTAAAGAAATAAATTACAATGTACGAATAATTGTTTTTGTTTTAAGATGTACCTGCTGATTCACTTTGTCTTACTTTCTCAGGACGTTATGTTAAGAAGTTAGATCAAACAGATCACTCAGAATTTTAAGATGCTAAAAGTTATCTTGTGACCATCTCACGAGGGCTGGTCACTCGGGTAACACCCACAAAGTTGGGCAGATAAGTACCCTTTTTGATCCTTCCTTGTGACACCATCGTAGAAACTACAGAGACCTTAAGATGCTGAGTCCTCATTTTTAAAAGGAGCGCGCTACTGCACGCACGATTTTTGTATGATTCAAGCTCCGAGCCTCGTCCGAAATAATTCCCGAGTGCAAAACTCTTTGAGTTCATTTAGTCTAGCGAGAAGCGAATATTTGTATTTCTTATTCCAACTGCAACTATCAGAACTTTCTTAAAGACGCCTTACGACTTGGACCCAGGCCATCTTTGGACGGTCAGAAATGGCCCAAGCCACGCAGAGGGCTAGCCGCATACCATCCGTCGGGACCAAAGGGGCTATATTCTATGGCACCACCACCGGACATCGCCTTACGGAACTGATTTGATTTTGGCAAATCAACCCGGAGCCGTGACTCCGATCTCAGTGTCTCCAAACGGCTCAAAGTAAGCGACCCAGGCATGACACAGTGACACAGTCTTGGCGTCTGATTTAGGAATTTATCTGATAAACTGCTAAACCAAATTTCCCCTTTATTTTGATTTATCCACTTTGTTAATCCAAATTCCTCTTTTAGTTAATCTAAACTGCAAAAAAAAAATTGCGTCTAACTAGCGTACCTGCGTTATACTCCAACCAAAGCTTAATTATCGAAATTCTACTCTTTATGTCTTTATTTTTTCTTTATCTCATTTAACCCACCTATTTAGCATGTTTTTACACTTTTGTTGAATTAAATCAATAAACTTTTATTATTAAATGTAACTAGGGTCCCTTAATCTCCATTGAACGTAAACCCTTCAGATTATGAATTGTTTATCTTAATAATTGTCTAGCGAGATATTCCCAGTGGTGCCCCATCTATTACTATCTGAAAGATTTAAGCTAATACACTCTAACGTAACATCGAACATCTCCTCTACAAACAAATGCACTAATTTGGATAACTGGACCACTTTGTTGGTCTATTTAGGTACAGGTCTTTATTATGTAAATGATATATCAAGATGGTATTTGTTGCCATATTTTTATTTATATATCTTTTTATTTGTTTTATAGTTTAACAACATAACGCAACACATTTTGAATAAAAATAAAATAAATAAATAATAATACTGGCTCCTAGGTTGCAGACATCATCACATTCCAAGGTTCAGAGTTTTCATTTTTCTTTTTTCTTGTTTAACAGACTACACGTTTAAGTAAAATTATGTTCCAATTATCTAAAAATAATAAAGGGAATGTCAAAAAGAAGTCTAGTGGTAGCCCAGATGACGGTACCAGTCCCATGGAGATTGACTTCCCCAGTTCAAGTGGCACCCACAGTGGTACCAGTCCTGTGGCCATTCACTGCTACAGTTCAAGTGGTAGCCCAGATGACGGTACCAGTCCCATGGAAATTGACACTCCCACTGATCTAGACAAAGTCCTCCAGGGCATGACCATCTTCAGTCCAAAATGGCCTAGGAAGGCATATTTCCGAGGGTTGGCATCGGAAATAAGGGCTATCTGTCCCAGCCAAAGGGAAACAGTGAGGGGACGGCCACAGTTAACTAGTTCGGCCCACTATACTTCAAGGGTATGCACTCCCAGGCATCAAACATAGTACATCCCCAAAAAGAGGACTTAATATCAAATGTACATCCAGAAAAAGAAGGTAGAGGAGCTGTCCATGGAACTGGTGAGGATGAAGGAGGAGGTTCTGAAGACCGCCAACCCACTGATGTCCCCACCCAGTAACCCAAGGAAGAGGACATGGTGGATGTTCTGTCTTTGCTATGTGACAGACGTACGGGCCATTTCGCCGATATACACCTTGCCTAGTTTCTAACAGCATTTCAGCTTTCGTTTTTTTTGTTATATATTACGATATTTTAATCCACTGTCGACATTTTACTATTTTCCAAAAAGTCTAGACACCTTAGGTTTAGGATGCTATTGTGTCTTGCAGTTTGCCGTGTGTTTTTGGCATGGGCATTGCTCCTCCTCTCCCTGAATGTGTTTGTGCCAGGACATCGAGGAAAAGTAAAACATGTGTAACTGAGCTCTCCAACTCTTTCATTTTACAAGTACATTCTGTTTTCTCCACAGGCTTCCAGGTTCCTTGTTTAAGTATAGTTCTTGATTGCATTTACTTTGTTATTTTTTCCATCACTAAGGCACAAACAGCTCTTTCTTATCTCTTGCTCTCAGATGTCTCCTCAATGCGTAGTATTCCTCCTCTGGTCAAATAATCACTTTTTCAGTACACATTCACAACAGAATCCAACTGTTAGGCTTATCACTTTATTTAATCACTTTTCTCCGGTTTTCAAAGCATTGTGTGTGTGTTTTTGTGCATGTTTTCAGCTGCACTGGAGTGAGAGTTGTGTGTTAGTGTGTGTGTGGCTTCATTTAGCAGGTCTAATTTGTTCTCTCCTGACCTGTCGGACTGATAAGGCAAAGAGGAAGAGGAGGTAGAGAGACAAAGAGGCAGAATCAGCAAATGGAGGGAGAGAACAGGTGTCTATGATGTTATCAACATGTTACCTAATGACTAAAACACCCGCAACAGAGAGAGGCTGACCAGGGCTACTGAGAGAGGCTGACCAGGGCTACTGAGAGAGGCTAACCAGGGCTACTGAGAGAGGCTGACCAGGGCTACTGAGAGAGGTAGACCAGGGCTACGAAGAGAGGCTGACCGGGGCTACTAAGAGAGGCTGACCAGGGCTACTAAGAGAGGCTGACCAGGGCTACTAAAAGAGGCTGACCAGGGCTACTAAGAGAGGCTGACCAGGGTTACTGAGAGAGGCAAACCAGGGTTACTGAGAGAGGATGACCAGGGCTACTGAGAGAGGCTGACCAGGGCTACTGAGAGAGGCTGACCAGGGCTACTGAGAGATGCAGACCAGCGTAAAGCATGAGTCCAAAGAGTGAGACAGGCAAATTGGGGGCAAAAGATTGGGAAAGACCGAAGCATTTAGCATTTATCATTCATGTTCTCAAACTGAGATACAGGTACTACTGGAGGTACGAGGGCTCGTTCTGGAGTTACTCAGGGTTATTTTGCAGCTCAAGTCTTGATTGCAAGCTATACTAAACGATAACCATGACTTGCTGTCATATTCAGTCTGTTTTGTTCAGTGGACCTCAGGTTTTCTTTCAGGCTGTGAAGCATACATTTTTACAAAGATTGATTACAAATCAATATTTAAAGTGATTCTGTATTATCTTGCAATTTAAACCACTATTAATAATCCTAATTCATAAATCTGATCATAGAGATGGCACTCTTGGTCAACTGATTATCAGAGGCTTGGGTTGTTATAATGCAGTATGAGCATTTTATTTTCCAATCGGGGACCAAGGCACTATATTTATGTAACAAATACAACATAGTGGCATATGTTCCATGATTGAGCCAAAGTCTTAAGTTAAAAACCCAATCTCAAGGCATTGCTCCTCAGACACTACACTAACTCATTATTTATTTGAGATCTTCCCCAAAAATATCATCCCTTTGATCCTTTTCAAGTGTTTGAGCAAGACTGATTCTTTGGTGCCGGCACTCAGAGTAATGAGCACTTTCAATCTCAATGTAATGTTGTGTTGCAGACTATTGGAAAACAAGACCTGCTCTGGACCCCAGTGGACAAAGAGCAGGTCAAGACCAAGATCTTAAAAGACTAAAACCGAGGATGATGACTTTTAGAGACCAAGACTAAGTACAGAAAAAGACAGTAAGAAGCTATGACAGAGTCAAGGCTGAACCCAAGTCAAAGCCAGCCCAGGGATTTTAAAGGCAACGTCAGGTCAAAAGTGTTTAAAGACTTTTAGAGGCTGAGAACAGGTCAAGACTGAACTTTTACAGACCAAGGGGATTATACACAAACACCAAGCCATTACTTAACCCAAGTTAAAACCAGACCAGGTATTTTAGAGGCTAGGACTCAGTTAAGAACAAGACTAGATCAAGACATTTTGAGACCTGGACCGAATCTAGACCAAGAGGTTTAAACAGGGTCAAGAGGAAGACTTTTTAAGCACTTTGAGAAAACCTTGGGCATTGTAAAGTGCACCATACAAGCCAAACTCAAGTCAAGAAGACTGTAAATTTAAGAGGCAGTCAAGACCAGAGCAGGACTTTTAGAGGCCCAGGCAATATCAGTACCAAGGATTTTAGAGGCTTGGACAGAGTCAAAACCAAGACAAGACCAAGACTTTTAGAGACTTGGACAGAAGAGAGCAGGATTCTGAGACTAAAACCTAAACAAGGGAAAGACAGACATTAAAAAGTCAGGTTTCAAGTCTCATTTTATACATTACTATATTATGATAATATGCAAGTCATAGAATAATGGTGCAGTAGTCCAAGTCACTTCCCACAATTCCAAAGTCCTTCCATACACTCACCCTATGTTTTCCATAGCACAGCCTCAAGGACATTCCTAGAAATACAAGCCCACTCTAACTCCATATATCATCGGTTAAAGCCAAAACGAAGCATGAAGCTACATTTATGTCGGTCTTCAAAATGCGAACTGCTATTTCCCTCCCTTTTTTTTTGCATACACTATATAAATTTAAGACCAGGAGCCATCTATTCCAGCTACATGACAGGAAGGAGAATTACCTCGGATGAGACAGCATGAATGTGGCTGAAGTGATTTATCTGCCAACTTCCATGTCCTTGGGCGGTGAGTGAGATAAGCGGTCATGCACGGTGAAAAAGTGGACAGGGAAATGCTCTCACTTTCTGCTGCCATCTCGCACACACTTAATCCTTTGCCGCTCTACTGTCCGGCCCTACAAAATAGAGGTTGAAAAGGGCAGCTCCCTCACGTCCCTTCCACTGGACCGCTACAGTAAATAAGAGCACGTTCCCTCAACACCACTATATATAGGGCCATACAAGTCTGAAATCAAGTGCTGCTTTAGAAAGCAAAGCCAGATTAGTACTGGGCAACATGGAAAAAATATAACAATTTTGTTGTACAAAGAACTACTATTATCCATGTCCACGATCAATATTTAATATGAACTATAGCATCGTTACAGTAAAAATGACAGCGAAGAGCAGAGCATGAATAAATGCCCTGACTGTATCACAAATGCAACAATTTTCCCAGCACATCGTCTTATCTTCATTTCACAATACAATATTTTATCACCATATTGAGCACCTCTAGGCCAGATCTATCAATTTGTATACTTGATTTGATGATCTCTCAAATACACAAATTCTAATTAAGATTTACAAGTACGATTTTACAACCAAAACATCCTATATTGGGAATGTCAGCTTTCAAGATGGGAGGTCACATCCCTTCTGCCCCCTGAAAAAGTGGTACTGTATATAGCTTAGTTGGTACAGGGCACAAAGCAATTACAGTTTGCCTCTGCGTTGACGGTTTTGGACTCTGCTGAGCTGCTCAATGTCTTTCCTGGTTCTCTCCTCCCTGATTTCCTGTCACAAGTATACTGTCCTGTCTAAGAAATCCCAGAGAAGACCAAAAACAACTATAACTGGAAAGATAACAGGCATAAAAGAGAAAATGTGGATAAAGCTGGATGTCAGAAAAATTAGATTAGTACAAAATTCTAACAAAACTAAACTAAAACTAGGCCTATGCTGTCATCCCCGACAGCAAGGTGTATAGCACCTTAATCAGATGTGTGATTTCTAAAGGTTTTTATATTGTAAATGAGGAATTAGGAGGCCCTGCCCCCATACCATGACAAACATAGGAAGGGTCCATTTGACTTTTTTGATTTGTCTGGATGTTCCCTAAAACTACATTCTTCTTTCAGTCTATAGGGGGCGCTATAGAGGAAACTGCCATCATATTGGTCAGATGTGATCAGGGCTGGGGGGTAATTAGGTATTTCAGGTTTGAGCCTAATCGGGAAAAGTATGTGCAAGTTAGAGGCTGTCAAATATACCTGACCTCCCAAATTCAATTCAAAATGGCCGACTTCCTTTTTTTTGTAGGGTGGGGTCATAATAATATTTTATGTTGGGTACACTGTGGAGAATCACTGTACCAAGTTTTATTTCTCTCTGCCAAAGTAAGTGTGTCCAGGGTCCCATAGGGGTCATAAACATGGGGGCGCTATAGAGGTATTCTTTATTTGACCTCTGTAATGTGCCTATGTACTGTACATTAAGTATACAATTGCCCGGAACACTGTGCCAAAATTCTTGCAATTTTGTTTATGTTCAGCAGGATTAATGGCTCAATGAAAGTTTTAATTAGTTAATTAATGAATTGTCATTAATCATAGAAGTACCAAACTCAATTCAGTTCAGTGTCTTCATGATATACAACTGTCCAGAAAAGACTTTTTCAGTTATGGCATTCACAGTTTAGGTCATGAGAGGCCGTGCCCCCAAACAATGACAAACATGAGAAGGGTCTATTTGTCCTTTTTGATGTTTTTGAAGGATGTTTTTTGAGAAATTTTGTAGATTTCCCTAAAACTACATTGTTCTTTCAATCTATAGGGGTCTTTATGATAAGTACCTGTGTGCAAAAGTTGAAACTGATTGGGCAATTTGTTTTTGAGTTATCGCGTTCACACGTAGGATCTGGGGACGTGGACCAACGTGATTCCGTAATATCGTCGTTTCGCCGATATAATAATGGATCATGAACTTATTTACTTTATTTCAGCCTGTGAAGAACAAAAGTACAGCTCATTGTGGATCAACACCTTCTTTTCCATTTCATTCAAGGAGTTACCATGAGTGCAAACATGTTTTTAATCATGTGGAAACCATGGTAACGTGTCCTCTCACACATACAAAACAGATTATTCAGAGATATTTTTCTTTGGCTTTTTCAAAGGAAAAGGAAAATATCCGATGCCATCAATTGAGCACAAATAGAAAGAAAACAAATTGTACCTTGTGAGCAGGTCTCCATAGATACGGCACCTGCACCTTTCCCATTCCTGTGTTAAGTGTCCAAGATGCGGTTTACTCAAAGCATTTGGCCTTACAAGGAAATGATAGCAGGACTCTGTAAACATGCAATTGCATACATACACACACCTAAACAAAACGCTTTGTGACCTCCTTCACAGCTGCTTTGGGTAGAATCAGTGTGATAGTGTGTTTATCCAAAGACTGTAAAACAAAAACT
Organism: Philypnodon macrostomus; assembly: GCA_036025475.1. Lineage (NCBI taxonomy): Eukaryota > Metazoa > Chordata > Actinopteri > Gobiiformes > Eleotridae > Philypnodon > Philypnodon macrostomus. The sequence goes on along the minus strand of JAVQKC010206392.1, from coordinate 26,254 downwards.
CTCTCGCAATGAACAGCTTGGATGTGAAATCTATTACATCCACACACATCTTTGAAGTATCCATGACAGATTTACTGTTCCATATTGACCAGAGAAGGTATTTAAGAGTTTTCAAGGAGAGCCATTGGATAGTGAGAGAGTTAGAGATTCTAAAAGAGCAAAGAGTCAGGCTTAGATGGGATTCGTAAGTTTTAGTAGTACTATTTTACCATAAATACCTACCTAGTATCAACAAAGAAAAGAGCAAGAGCTTACATTGTTGACTGTACTTGTTTTTATGCACTAAGGTCAACTGAATGACAATTAGACCCTCCTTCTAAGGGGTGGAGATTAGTTTCAATGTTTGAATTACACAAAATAAAGCAACAAAATAAAAACATGTATATGCCATAAAGGCTGAGAACATACACAGTTACCCATAACCCCTTGGATTGTAATGTATTAATTGATTGCTTTATAGAGCCTTTAAAATGTTTGTCATATGGAATGTTCAAAATTCCAGAATGAAGGCGACTGGAGCAAAAGTGAGTTAACTTTACAAAAAAGTAGGATTTGTGGTTAGAGATAGAATAATTCTGAGCATACAATGAAAAAATCTATTGTGGTCTTCAACATTTCTGTAAGAACTTGTCACCAGCCAAAAGTCTAACTGTTACTAATATTAAATTAAATATACAATAAACATACAATGTGAGGTACATTCACTAATGTTTCCAAACCAGGCTCTGACATCACCTACATGTAGCAGAGTGGTTGTCAAAACCATCTTCATTTGCAATACTTTGTGGCTAATGCTAATTTCTCCATTATGGTCTTGCCTCCATTCAGAATGTTTTTTTTACAAACTTTTAAAGGAGTCTATATAGAGGCCCAAATATAATGTGACCCTATAAAGCCACATTGTGTAATAATAATAATTCTTAATTTCATTGTGTAACAAAAACACATTTTGTAATAAACTGCTACATTTTGTAATACATTGGTGCATGTTGAAATTAACACACATTTAGTAAGTCGTTACATTTTTAGGAAGGTTCACCAACTGAATTTTCTAATAATTTTCTCAAAATGTAACTTTTTACAAGATCTCTTAAATTGTATTACATATTGTATCAGTTTATTACAAAATTTGTTTTTATTACATAATGAAGTGAAAATTGTATTACATTTTGGCAGATTACATAACGCGGAATTGTTACATAATGTGGCGCTACAGATCCTCAACAGAAATAAACTCAATGATGTGACATTCTATGCTGTCGTCGAAGCCAAATGTTAAATATAATTACAATACTGTGAATGTCTGCTACTCAAATGTTTTTTTTATTCTCTCTCCACAGTACGACCCTCCTGTTTCTCAATCAAATTGGGAGGGTGCCATGCTCATGTCGGTGAGTCAAATGTATACATGCAATCTATATAATCAAATCCATCATTGATTTAAAACTGGGAACAGTATTTAATAATTGTATAGAATACCAGGGGGATGTTTTCCACAGACTTGAACAATGGCTACTGTATTAATGTTGACATGAGGCCAGTCCTTCAACACACACACCAGAGTCGGGCATGAGCGTATACCATTATTATATTCATGAAGCCTGAGATGTAAAATGGCATGCTTCCTTACGCTAATGTTTGGATAAGCACATGTAATCATTGCAATTTGTGTGTCTTGTGTAAGAGTGCTGGCTTCACTGACATTTGTGATGATAATAATTAGTGTGCATTGGCGTGTGTGGCAGTTTTCCACATGGATTGATAATGCTTGTGCGTGGGGGTATGTTTTGTATTGCTATATGATGCTCCTGTTTTATATTGTCCGCTCCCTCTAATGATTTCTCCAGAAGGGCATGAAATATTTTGATACGTTTAGCACATACTAAGGTTATATGGTGTCACACATCTGTCTGTGAAGTCCAAAAACATTGTCCTTCCTTGCTCCAAGAAAGGAAAGAATGATATTTTTAATATAATAAAATTGGAATTGCTAATTATGGGCGTGGGATATATATATTATGATGAACATCAAGGTTCTATAAAGACAGTGATAGCAGTAGTCTTGTCAATTAAATACATCATAAAGTAAACATTGTTATCTTGGCTTAATAAAATCATGATATTATATTATTATATATATTATCGCCCACCCCTACTGCTAATTTAGAAAGCCTAAATTTAGAGTTAGAGAGGGTCTAACTAAGTGGGTCTCAGAGTCACAGTTTCTCTCAGATAATAGTACAGCATATACCAGAAGTTAACTGTGTAATTATTTTTGCTCAAATAAGTAAAAATATTAGGTACTGCAGCTGTAAGAAAGACTCAAATCAGAACAGACAGAAATAAGAGTCAAAAAAGTGCAACACTGTGATTTCATGAATAGCTGCCCTATCAGAGAACAACACGGGAAACCGAATACACATAGACAGAGATTCATCTCAGAGAGTTCTATCTCTATGCTGCACAGTGAGGTTTGTACTGAACTGTCCATAAGCGAATTCAAACAACCCCCAGACAAGAGGTTAGATCAACACTAAAGGGCCAAATCTAATGGGGCAGCGTCTGCAGTGCATTTCATCTCCAAGACACAGGTCACAAGACAGCAATGTTCAAATACTGGCAAGGAGACATGGCGGTTCAAAAGACGAGTGAAGGAAGCCATTTTTGTCAAATTGGAACAGCATTCTTTGAACATCAGCAGAAGCAGATTCTTCCACTGGGACTAGGGTGGGCTATCAACAGTGCTATTCATTCCAGCAGAACACACATAACTGCAAATAAGCCCAAAATAGTGTTTCAATCATGATAGTCCAATGACATTAGGTTTCAGGCCCAAAGAAGTGTTCCAAAAAATGTATGTCCCTAGTAATGAATGTGAGAGTGAATTGTCTGTGTATGTCTCCATGTCAGCCCTGCAACTAACTATATTTCCATGGTGTACACTGCCTAATACGGCTTTGATTATTGTCACTTTTACAAGGCACATAATTGAATACAAAAATATAATAATAATAAAGATGATGCTTTTCAAATAAGCCAAGAACGTTATCAGGGTTCACCAAGCTTCAAATCCTGTAAGACATACAAACTGCCACAAGATTCTGGTAACCTTTTCAACAGAGCTTTACAGTAGCTGACTTCAGTAAAATAGTATGCCATAATGAATCATTGTTCCATGTGCTCCATACAGGATGGTGGAGTGGGCCAGATGCCAGCAGTGGTCACTCAGGTCCCATTCTCTCTGGAGGATTTGGACCGTACCATTGCTGCCTTTGACACCATCGAAGATCTGCTCAAGTCCCTCAACCCAGACACATGGAGACAAGACCTGGACAGCATCTTCAGAGAGAACCAGATTCAGTATAGGTCTAGAGCCTATCACCTCACCAGCAGGCACAATAAAGGTGAGTCTAAGCAGGCATAGCATTATAACCACGGACAGGTAAAGTGGTGGCATTTACTAGACTGTAATTTCAAGATTTTGTCCTCAAGGTTGATGTCAGAGAAGTGAATAGCACTGCGACATTACAAAGACCAATTATGTGAAAATTCTTGCCCAAGGACACAACAGCAGTGAACTGGGTGGGAATCAAACCACCAGTCTCCAAACTACTTCTTCTATCTGAGACAATGCCACCCCACTATAGAAAATGACTAGGTATTGTTTCTTCTCATTCTTACATGTAACAAAGCCAGACTCAGTATGAACTTTAGGATGTGTCAGAGATGTTCAGAACATACAGTAGGTGCATGATTTCTTCAACTGCAGATGGTGGTTCAGCTGGTGAACACAGGTACAATGGAGAGGTACTGAGTCCAAACAGCTCTCTGTCAAGCAACTGGCCACACAGCAGGACTAGCATTTACTTACATAAGGCTGTACATTCAGCTCTGTGGTGCTGCAGTGGGCAACATCTAGAGCTCTATTTCCTTAGGAAAACAAGTTCTATTACTATAAGGTTACATTTTAGTGAAGCTTGTAAAGGGGTCTATTTTGTCATTAGTGCCTGGTGAAAATCAACAAACCAAATCTCATGGCATAAGATGCAGGAGCGCCAACAAAGCCCCTAGGCAAAAATGTATAACAACAATAATTGCACCAGTAATCAGACATTTAGTATATTATATAACAGTATAAAGTAGTAATGTAATGTAAAGTGTACATGATGTAATGAAATATTTTGACTGCTTAAATTTTTTTTCATATAAATGAATATAAAATAGGGCCAGTATAATGTATTCTGAATATCTGAATTTGTGCACCTGATTATAGGTATATCAAGATTTTGTCCCATTCCATATTTAGAAACTGTTTTGTATTGAATACTGGTGACTCATGCAAATGCAATTACAGCAATTTTCTCTTCCTGCAATTTTATCACAAAATTATATCATGAATAGCAGTTTTCAGGCAGCCTGCAGTGAAGGCATTTCTCAACATGACACTGTGAAAACGGCACCTAAATGTTATATATACGTTATTGTTTAGATATATTGCATAATAACTGTCATTATATTATTATATCGGTGAAACTGTGGAATCACTGTTTGGGGGCAGGAGCCTCTTAATTGCATTATAGTGAGCTAACTATAGTTTGGCTTCCTCTTGAATGAGAAAACATACCGAGTAACAGATTGCACGGTTAAAATAATTCTCCACACTGAAGTCAGCGGCAGTGAGCTGGAGTTACTGAGGCAATAGACTGTGTCCCTATGGTTGCAGCTCCAGTGAATGTCTTGAATCTGACACACATGCTCCACATGATGAGGAGGTAGTGTGAGCAACAGGTCCAATACGAGCTTCCCTCAGTCCGCCTTACCTGGGCACATCCATCTCTATTTACCAGCCCACGTGTGCAGTCAGTTGACATGACAGCTCTGGTATAGGGGCGCTTTATATACAGCCTGGAGTTTGCTACAGAGGAGCGCTCTATGATACTCTCCACAATGCACTTCTCCCTAATTGGAAATTCAACCTGTGCGGCCAAGCATAAATCTGCCACAGTCAGCAGCTTAGCTTTGTTTTCATTAACGCACTCAAGGCTCCTACCCACTTTGGTCAAGGACACCAAGCCTTATTGCAATATTAATTGCTATTTTTTAAGAAAGTTGGTCACATCTGGGACCTATAGATGCTATGTTTACAGAAATTAAAAGTCAAAGACAGCTTTTTTGGTATTTTGGGGAAACAATTAATTCACCTAACAACAGTGTACTATGTATGCCTACATGAAGATGAGTTCAGCAAACAACTAACTAAATAAACAAACATTGTTCCTTCCTCTCCATCTCACTTTGAGGTTGATAAGACTCCAGAAGACTCACTTCAATTACAGAAAGAGAAGTGTGTGTCAGTGGAATCCTGTGTGTAGACAGTGTACAGTATTAAGTTGGACATTTTTAGAGCTGTTCCTTTTAGCAGCTTGTGAGCTGGTCTAGCACTATAGTATAAACTACTGTTTAAAACTTAGTGTTAGTATTAGTATTTAAATGTCCTAATACTACATGGAGCTCTCTGCTGTGCTCTTGTTGGGGTGGATAAAAAGGATAGTATACCATTAATGCCACAAAGATGGAGGAGCCACATTTTCACATTCCGTGTTGGTGACTGTGTGAGTGACATGTCCATTCTGTAGTCATACAGTGGTTCCTTCTGTTCCCTCACAGGTTCCACGCCACTACGTTTGTGAGATTACATTTATTTTTTTTAACAGATACAAGCTCTGCCCTGCAGGCACACACACACATTATACAGTGCACTGAGAGGGGGGGTGCTCGTGCTCACACAGCAGCAGTAGAGATGGCATACTGGATTGTTTGTCTAGGGATATTGCATATTGTCAGTCATGCACAAAAACTCCATCCTTTGTGTCCTGGCATTTCATTTTGTTTCCCCCTAAAGACAAAGAGTATAGCATTTAGAGCAGCTCATTTACAGAAGCCCACACAGCACCAGAAAGTTTGAAGAATTGAAAAATTGCCATTGTCACATTTTAGTTCTGAAACACGTCCTCACAAAATAAAATAAATGTACAATCATTTATCTGTGCAAACATGTCTGGTTAAATGTTAAACGGCCGTATTTACACTATAAAACGATTTTCCTCATAAAATAAATTGGGCTAGTTGATTTCATTTGGGGCTACTAAAATCTGAGGGGTGCCTGTGCAAAGGGCTAATTTTTATTTAACATTAACATTATTCTGAAAGTTGAAAAAGGGGCATCTGGACAAGGTTTTGATTGTTGACATTATTGTGTCATTATTATTAACATTCTATTATGAACAGTTTGTTTTAAGAGTGTATAGTGGAAATGAGCTGCCTTGGCAGAGGTCTGCACTTTACTGTACTAGAGTGCTTTCTGGTATACGACCTTTGTCAAGATTTCCCCTTAATGAAAGGACGCTTTGTTTTTTAGATGAAATCTTCTGTTGTTCCTTTGAGTGAAACACTATTTCACTGTACAAACAACAGTCTGTATGTACTGTATGTTAGGATAATATAGCAGCATCTGTATCTCTTTCTTGCAGCGCTTGTTCAGTGGGTTCCTTCATGATTTGTGGTATGAATACATGGCAAAGATTTTCTTTCGTTGAACAATTGCTTATTGATTTTCAATATTATTCTGTTTTCCTTCACCCTTGGGTCCAAATAGCTCTACTCTTTCTCCCATTCTAGACAGTTTGTTTCACATGACTGATCTCTTGTTAACTTTTTGCGGCAAGGCTGGAGAAATTGTCAAATATGCTGCGATCAATAGCATTCTCACAGTCGCACAGTTGAAGCTCAGCGGAACACACAGCCAATATTGACTCCTACAAATATTTTACTCTGTATTGGACTTAAAAGACTACAGCGCTGGGAAAATAGAGCATTCATTTTCACTGCAAATGAACTCAGTTTAACTGTGTTTGTAGAAAAAAATCCCCCTTATTTTCTTATTAGCATCTTAAATCACTGTGCGCTTCTCTTTCTGCCGACGAAGCAGCTCTCCCTGGATGTTGAGAGTAACCCCAGAATACCTTCCCAGTATTTGTCAATACCATCTTATCTGTCCATACCACTTAGGTGTAAAAGATAGGAGCCACTTCAGGTGATTATGTGATTGTAAGCATCATACTCAGTCAGGCACTTTGTGAGAGCAGATAAACACATAGCTAAACCAACTGGCCATTTTATTAGGTACACCTGTTTGAACTTAGCGTCAGAATAGAGACGGGTTATGGTCTGGTCTGGATATTTTAGAAAGTACACATATATTGTAATGCCCCATACTCACACAGGTAAGAGCCAGCCGACTCACAACTCTTAAATGTTTTGAGACTTTAGGAACAGGAGCTGCTGTTTCACCCGCAGCTCACACTAACAACAAGTGCGGCTACAATGCTTAATAACCCAGACCTGCTCTCAAGGTTTTACAACAAACGTAACACATCTCACGTACAGAACAGTTCAAGGCAAATGGGAACATTATCACTTATAGTTACAATATATATACTGTATATACACTGATATAGTTCAGTAGTGAAAATGCCTTGTCGATACCAGTGGTCAGAGACTGGTTCTATGACAGAAAAGCAACAACCAATGTCTGCAGAAAACAATCTCTAAATGGACATCAATGCAGGTGGGCTCCAGCAGCTGAAGACCACCATTTGTACGCATTTTATTAGGTGTATTAAGGTGTACCTAATAAAGTGGCTAGTGTGTATTTCTCGTTAGCCATTAGGGGAAATGCATCTGCACTTTTTGTCTCAGTCTTTTGTGCTCCCGGCGGTTCACCTTAAGAGAAAATTAAGCAAGTCATCAACCTAATGAATTAATTAAATGTTGCATTATGAACACGTGACAGCTTCCAGACTAAAGATTTAAGACCTCCACTGTTTCAAATGTAATTGTCCAAATTGCAGTTTACCTCACAGCCCGTGAATGCTTTGAGTGTTCCTGCGGGGCTGCTGCTAGCACAAGTTCATTCTGAATATTTACAGAATAAAAATACCATGAATTGACATTTTCAGTTTTGCTAAACTCGGCAGTATAATATTTTGTTCAGTTTTAGGAAAATGAACTAAAAGAACATGCAAAAAGTACAATTTCACCAAGGCACTGGCTCTATCTCGCATTGCGGTAATTACATATAGATTAGGGATGCACTGATATGAAATTTCTTGGCCGGTTACCGATTCCAATATTTCAATAACCAATTTGACCGATACCGATTCCGATATTCTGTAAACATGTTTTAGTCGAATTGTGTGACCCTGAATTGATACTTTTCCAATGGTCTTTTATGTCTCTGGCTGTTTTTAACCCTAATTATTAGAAATGATCCTTTAAGAACAGATTAACATCAGTCATCTGTACAGGCAGATACCGATGTTGGGCCGATATATCTGTGCCTCACTAATACAGATAAGATATGGAGTCCAGACCCAGGATTCAAACCAGGGACCTTTTAGTTTATGAGTAAATGCTCTATTGATACAACCACACTGCCCTTATATCTCTCTCACAAATGGCTCAACAGGCTTATAGACAATATTCTCTCTCTCTCTTCCACATATTCCTGTAAAAAATAACGGGTGATTATCTCAACAACTATGGGTCTTAGGCACCACGTACACCATACCCTGCTTATGATAAACAGGTCTTTTCATAATGCTTAATCAAAGTGCAGTTGGGCTGTGTGGTCACTCTAAACGATGTCATTCATTTTGATACTGCGGTTGTGTTATGTATGTGTTATGTCTATGGTCCACAAATAACTATATCTACTTCAGTCTAGGCATATCTCGCTTGCTTGTAAATAAAACATGTATATCAGGCAGTCACTTAGGTTAAATCAATTGCAAAACACTCACAAAATGGCCGGTAGTATTTAGCACCTATGGTATGGATACTGTGGACATGATTATCTTTCTGATGACCTGTAAGAGCAAATGATTAGTCCTCTTCTGCTTCCTTTAGAATGTGATTGAGTCATTCTTCATCCTTGAAAGGACATGTAAATTTTAGAATCAATATACTGTATGTCCATTGTACATGTGTGTACATGTTATGATATGGTAAAAGTTAACGTGACTGGATTGCTACCCATTTATATACATTTTGAAACACTCTGATTATAACAAAAGGTGCAATTGTGAAAATTCTTGTTGTCTGTGTCAAATTATCCACCTTAAATACAATCCATTAACAAATATGCTATATAGTATTTTCATTTAGTTTATATATAAATATACATCTAAACCTGTTGTGGGTTCTAATATTCTGCCCCCAGCCCTCATTTTGGTCTGCTGTGAATGAATGTGTCCCATTTTAAGGATCTCTGAAAGCTAATTAAAAGCGGAACATATTTGATGGAGTGTGTCATCGCAGTCAACAGAACCACAATGTGTTTAGTTTAGTTCTTAATCCTCCTAATGCCTCTGAAATTATTTTTTAAACCTTTGCTCCCAGTCATAGCTAAGACATTAAGTGCACCAAAGAGCATTTTACTTCCTAGAGACTCACTGTAGCCATTAAAGTCTATCTTCAATCAATGCTGCCTCCTTCCTTTCTTTGTGCCCTTCTCATCTAAATCTCAGTAACACTTTTCCCCATGCACTTATCTATCCATCCGCCATCAATTGTTGCAACAGAATGGTTTCTCCCCATCGCTGAGTGATTTAGTCAATCAATAAGAAGTATATTTTTGGTCTAAATCACATCCACTTTGTGCAATTTGCCTCTTCCTCTTGTGTTAAACGATTTCTGTGCCTCCATATGCCACCAATTTCTGCTGACAGCATTTTTTACACAAGTAATAACTATGCAAATTGTCCAATGTCGTGGCCATTCCTGCAAACTTCAATAGAGCATACTTTTTAGAGGTGGTGTAAGATGATTAATACACATGGAATGTGACAAAAGTGTTGAACTGAAAATTAAGAAATTAAGAAGAAAATTTGGATGATAAGCTTAGGGCATTTGTATTCAAAAAGTAGACTACATGCATGTTTACAGTTAGCAAATACTTGAAGCACAAGCAAGTGAGGAAAAAAAAGATTCTGAATCACTTTGGAGGTAGCTGGTTTGAATCTGTGTCTCAACTGTGGTGCTCCTGCTAACACTAGAGCTAAAAACAGCTAGTAGCAGTTCATACTATTGTCCTTTGCTGCAATTATGATCTAAAACAATTTATAAACTACAGTCAATCTGGTTTTTGATTGAGTTTTCCTGACTGTGATGGAGGGTCTAAGAACAGGGGATGTCCTGGGACAGTCCTTGTGTGTGCGTCTATAGATTGTCTATTGACTTTGTTTATTGTTTTGTTTGTATTGACTCTTTTTGTGAAGCCCTCTGAGGCAACTTTATTGTGCTATACAAATAACATTGAGTTACAATTGAACTGAATTGAACCCGCGCCCTGTGGCCCCGCGCCCTGTGGCCCCGTGCCCTGTGGCCCCGCGCCCTGTCGTCCCGCGCCCTGTCGTCCCGCGCCCTGTCGTCCAACATTCTGTCGTCCCACACCCTGTCGTCCAACACATATGGTCCTGGAGACGGCATCAGACAGTAGACTACAAAACACTTCACAGGAACATCACGTGACACTTTGGATGATAATTCAGGAAGTAGTCAAAACATGTAAAGCAGGTAACAAACGCTCTTGACTTACTAAAAGAACCTGCTAAAACAGGTTCAGTTCCTCTCTTTTATACCAAAAACATCCAAATATATGGCCGAAGTAAGCCATTTGTTGGATTATGGACGTGGCATCGGTTGCATTTGAAACTGTAACAATGCTTTTTTTTCTTGACTTAAAATAAATCAATCAATCAAATCAAGACAAACAAATATAGTCAAAAAATATTTTTTTGCATTTGGCTGGCCGATTCATTCTTTCTCTCTTTCTCTCCCCATCTGAAGTTGATCTGAATCGGCTGTACGATGACGTGAAGCGCTACAGTTGCACTCCCCGGAACTACTCAGTGAATATCCGTGAGGAGCTGAGGATCACCAGTGCTGTGTTCTTCCCTCGATGTCTGCTGGTCCAACGCTGTGGAGGCAACTGCGGCTGCGGGACAGACAACTGGAACAACGGCTGTACGTGCCAGGCCTCAAAAACCACCCAAAAACTACACGAGGTGAGTCTTATAATAAGCTTGAAGGGCTATTGAGTTGACAAACCAGACTGGATGTACCACAGCTGAAGATATTCTTAGGACTGAAATAGGCCTAAATCTGACACAACAAAGCTCAAACTACGGCAGGACCAATTTGAAACTAAATCAGTGAGAGAATCCAGAGTACCACTGTGGGTAATTGCACCACAGTTTGAGAATCTCAGAACTATACTATGCCATTGTCCCACTGAAGCCTACTCTGTCCCGTACAACGGGGGAATGCTGAACCAATAAATTCTGTCGCCCGTATAAAATGTCAAAAGGCTTTTTAGGCCAAGGAAGCTGTCCAAGTTTATGAAGCCAGAAAAAACTGAAAAAGAGTTTTGAAAGCCCAGAGCATAGTTCCACGGATAATAAAATATACTCTGCCAGATTTAATGTCACAGTTTCTCAAGTGGAGGATCAGGACACAAGGAAGTTCTATGGAATACTAGAGTCATCCATGCCACAGAAATTAAGTTATCCTGCTAAGAGAGTAACTTAAAAACAGCTATTCTAATGCCAGCCAAAAGCAAATCTCCCTTGGTACAGATGTAACAAACTATAATATAAATATAATCAAATAATATGGGACGCCACTCTTAACCACAGAAACTATCTTGAGTTGAAAAAGTTAGTTAGTTACACTGTCTCCAGCTCCTTCAATGATGGGAGTTTGACAGGACCGCATTGGCCCGACATGAACCTGAAGATGGCTTGTGACAGTCGGTTACGGAGGAGAGGGGAAGTGGGGTGAAATTGGGCGTGCAGAGGCTGCTCCTGCATCCACAATGAAGGAGCAATGCACCAACAGTCGGCAGCCATCCACTATCCTCCTGCTGGTTTCCATGTGCTCGATAACTAGCAGTTTAAACATTGTACCGCTCGCTCTCTCTCTCGCTGGGCTTCCCAATTCCCGATTTGATTTTCTCCATTTGCATTGCACCATTTTTGGGGTTTAAGCCTGTCATTCACGCCTTTCTCATTGGGTCTTTGTTCTCCCATGGCTTCATTATTGAAACAGAGTCCATGGGGCTCTGTCTTTTTCATGCTGTTAAAAAGTCATACAATGAGACAAAAGAATTAGGATTTGGGTAGTAATGCTCTGCTGTGTCAATGCATGCTCTGGAGTCTGTGAAAATAGGGCTGCAGTGTGGAGACTGGAATGTGTTTGCATGTTCTAGTAGCCTAGCAGTTAGAATGAGTGTCAGTAGAGTTTCTATGTCGGTGTCCCCTTACAGAGAGACAGCCATAGACTTTAAATGCTCCAAGCTCACTTATTGTTTCAGTGCCGGGGCTCTCCGGTGTCATAAATCATGTGTAGGAAGAGGAGAATGAGTTCACTGCATCAATTTTACAACAATTTCTACTCATGCAGTCATTTGCAAAAGAAGAAAGTTTTAAGTAGTTTTGCGGAGGAAGTTGATAAAGTGGGGAGTGTTGAGTACTACAGGTTACAGAACATCTGGCTTTCTGAGTACCACAGTTTTTACAGTATTTTGAAGTAACTGTACTCTTGAGTAAAATCTTGGAAATCTAGAAAGACTACTTTTACCACCTCTGTGTGTCATGTAAGAACAGCTTTATGTGAAAAATGTGTTGATGTGGAAATTCTGTTCCTTGTGTCTACATTTTTAAAAATATTATTTAAGTAGTTTTTCCAACAGATCTGACATTACACTCAAACAGTTACTCAGGACTTGAGTAGTTTTTTCACCAGCACTTTTCTACTCTTCCTCAAGTAATTATGTGAATGGGTACTTTTTACTTTTGCTTGAGTAACATTATTTTGAAGTAACTCTTGCTTGAGTAAAATTACTACGCTACCCATCTCTGGTACCACTTTATTTGACTCAAATAAGAAATAAGGCAGAAAAAACATTATGAATACGAGCAAATTTGGGATTACACCAGATATAAATCAGCGATGAACCAGGATTAAAAATAGTTTGAACCAGGTCAAGTAAAAGCAGAGCCACCAAAAACCGGAGTATCATGAGAATCAGAATGTGCCACCATTTGAGAACCAGTGGTCTAGCCATTATAAACTCCAGCTTTTAGCTAAACACATGATTGATTGATCCTGCTTACAGACTCTTGCTAAAACCTACTGTAATTTGTACTTGAGAAATTATTGGAGGGATCTACTGACCACATTTCCCCTCTCTGTGTGGTCTAGGTGCTGAAATACGCTCCAGACATGTCTCTGTCCCAGCGCCATCACCGGTCGAGGGTTCGCTGGGTCATCGGTGAAATCTTCCTCACGCATCACGAAAAGTGTGAGTGTGCGTGTCCCTTTCAACCTCCACGCTGAGAAACTGAGGAGGACCTATCTCACAACAGACTTTGTAAAATAACAGCAATGCAAGCAACTACACAGCAAAGAAGACCGACAGAAGCAGTGACACAGATTCATGAGAAGAGCCCAAACCAAAATAAAATGTTTATATGAAATCCACGTACATCTCGCACACTTTTGTTTAGCTCACATTCCTGTTTCATTCCTTTGTCTCCTGACTCCTGTGTTAGTCTTTGGCTCCCGTTGTAGCTCTCCGGCTCACTCTCAAATACATCAAAGCGCACGTCAGATAAGACCGCCGCACTCTGCCCTGTCCTCTAAGCGTTCCGAGCATTCCTGGCGAACGGGAATTCTGCTAAACCTTGGAAGAGCTGAGAGAGGTGGGAAATGACAGAAGAAGAGGGAGCAATAAAAACATCACAGCTGAAGATCACACCTGGTTCTCAAAGTATTCACATGAATATATTGTAGCATCGGTATGTGGTACAGTGAGATAATTGCATGTCGCCTCTAGTGCAGCCTGTGTTTAAGAAATGTTGGGGCACAGTGTACATAAAAAAACAGTAGCAGTAATTTATAAGAATATACAAATCTCAAAAATAAATCAAAATAAAGATTAACATCAGTTCACCAATCAGCAAAAAGGCTAACTTGCATTTGTCAATTGTTGCAGGGTATTTTGCATAGCCCCTAACTACATTGTATCTACCTCATGAAGTACAATTTAATACACTGTGTAACAAACTGTAATAACAACATTGTACCTAATCTTAACCATTCTGTATGTACAATGTAGTCACATGTTATTACAGTTTGTTACACAGTGTATTACAGTGTATTGTACTTAATGAGGTCGATACAATGTAGTTAGGGGCTATGTAAGTAAAATAAAGTGTGACCCGATGCCATTATATCCATACTATTGAAGAAAGCTGGGGTAGTCTCTAGAGAGGCCACTGCCCACTTGAAGCCCAGATATCACTATCACGTTTAATGACTAACTGCCCAGTCAAGTTTGAGCTACATGTGATCTAAACAAGTGCGAGTGACTGGATTTTTATTCTTCCTTATCACGCACATGACCTGCAGGCAACCAGTAATAAAATCTGTCAACTTTCATCCCTCCATCCTCACCTCCCCATGTAACCCCACAACCTCTCATGCTTGACCTTACAGTGAAAAATGGGAGTCTTTTGATCCAGAGACAGAGGAGACAGTCCTTTGGTCGCGCTGAAATCCAATCATGTTGTGTTTGGGATGGTGCATGTGGGTACTGTAAGTCATGGATATTATCTGGCAGCTGTAGGATAAAAAGCATGTTCCAGTGGGTATCAGATTAGACTTTTTGAACCGTTTATGCCAGCCCTTCAAACTATCAAGTAGAAATACGACATATTGAGAGAGACTCAAACTCAACTCTGTGATTTGTTCTAATGCCTATGATTGAAGGTAATTTACATTTATTTTCACGGGCTGTGGAATTCCGGTTTGATGAATTATGCCTAAAGGCTATGTAGTATTTTTTTGTATTAGAGACAAATTTACCCAGCTCCAACTCGTCTATCACCATCTAAGTCTTGGGAGCAGGTCAGCACAATATTAGCTGCTAAGGAGGGAAAGAAAGGACTAACAGGAAAGTAGCTAACAAATAAAGAAATTCTCAATATCCAAACTAATCACTGATTTTGGACGAACAATTGTGTACATGTTGTTATCGTACACGTACCACAACTGAACCACAGTGTTCTAGCAAAGCATCTAGCATAGCATTGAAAACACAAGCTATTAGTATTATTATTAGTTATTGTCTGAAAACTATGAACCAGAGCCATAAAGCCATAGAGATTAGAGAGTTGCGCCAACGGAGGTCCAAAAATGTAAAATAGTTCCACCTTAGCACAAATCCCAATGCATTTGAATGGCACTTTTAGCTTGAGCGGCTACATCTGGAACAAATTAGTTCCAGGAAGTGCCGTTTAAAAACTGGCCAATGGAGTTATAACTCTGCCTATCCCTATGGCTCTGCTATGAACTATTACACTACGTTGAGAATATGATTGTCAAAGTCCTTGTGAACCAGAGAGCAAGCCAGAGAGAGGAAATGTTACATTGTTTAGCTTTAAGGTCTTTTCTCCAGAAAGTCCACTGTACTGTGAGGTAAACTATGAATGTATTGTGTATCCTGTGTCGCCAGTGTTATCAGCACATTCCATTGTTGTGTGCCCTGAAGTGACGTTCCCCTTTTTCCTCCGAGCTGTTATGATTATCATATCCACATATATTTCATCACTTACTTAAACCTGCTGTCATCTCCTTCAAAAAGATCCAATAGACTATACAAATCTTTCAGGTCCTCTGTGTAAGCTTTGATCAGTTATTTTTGAAGAAAAGTTGTGATGCTTGTTAGACCGATAATGTTGCTGCCTTTGCTGTATTCAAGAGAAAAATATGACAAATGTGTATGCTTTCATTTAATAATTTATTGTCTCTGTTTTATTAAGAGTATAAGCTGGTTGTTTTTGATAAATAAAGTATTTCTAGCACAACTGCCTCTGATGCTTTTGATGTTATGCACCGCTCACTAGTCACTTAAGGTAGACCAGGCATTCCAGGTCAAGAGCCCCCTTCAATATCTGAAGATTGTCCGTGGCCCCCTTAATCCTAAATCTTCTGTCAAAATACAAACTTAGTCACCTTTTCACAAAAATGTCTTTTGAAAACAACACTCGAAGAAGTGATATCTGATTGAATATGATATAATTGTCAACATTCATTTCAAACTAAATTTCTTTTTAAAGAAAGAGGCTTTGGGGGAAGGACATTCACGGACCCCTAGGGGGCCCCGGACCGATCCAGTTACTTACAATGAGAAACAGCCCTAGACGAAACCTGCTGAAGTTTAAACCTAGTGATTTGGGTAAACCTTTTTGAACCATCTCCAGAATAGTCTCTGAAAAAAAAAATATCCAGTGACTGGCAGTACAATGGGTGAAATTGACAGATGCCAGAAGAGAAAAGACAACGTGACAACGTAAAAAGATTGTCTAGCTGACCAGTAATTATCATTTCCAGGTTAAAAAATGTACAAAATAATTGGGCTAATAGTTGTACATATTCTAAACTGAATTCTGAAAGTTGAAAAGGGGCATCTGGACAAGGTTTTGATTGTTGAAAAGCTTTCATCTGCCAATCCAGCAGATTCTTCAGTTCTGGTTAGAAAGGTGGGTGAGCTGAGATTTATAGGCGGATACTTGGGGGAGTGGTATAAACCTGTTGGATGGGCTTGTGCCCTACCATTAATATGCTAATGGTTGGATGATATCCTATGGTTTTAAAGGAATTAATTCATTCTCTCTCTCTCTCTCTCTCTCTCTCCCTCCCTCTCGCTCTCTCGACAGCATTAGAGCTGGGGATTATTTAGTACCTAAACCAATGATGATGTAATCATGGCCTGTGACATGTGCCCTGCTCCAGCACATTTACTGTCTGTGTAGCTCAGAAAAATCAATGCACTGTCTACACAAACAACAATAAAGAAAAAGACTGAAACTAATCCATTTTGTGCTATACCTACCTAATACATAACAGTAAGATATGACATGATCGGACAGGGCAGATTCACTTGTCACAGCAGGAGCCAGGATTTATTACATTTTGAGTCTTACAGCTGTCGGCAGACTTCCTGAAGAAATCCCTTTTTCATTTATTGCCGAATTAGACAGTGGCAGAATTGGATTCACATTTGCTTAAGTTCACATCCTCCAACGGACACTTACTATAATGCAATGAAAAAATACAATCCATCAAAAAGGTTTGCTTCATAGAAGTCAAAACTCCTGATTAAGATTTTCTAGTTTGGATTGTCTAATTTTACAGGCCCTGTCTATTTCTATTTCGACCAACCTTAACAGAAAGACATAGATTTTTGTGGAAAGTTCATTATTGGTGAAGGATAAACATACCCATACACCATCCCTTTATAATTGTGCTTTACAGTGCTACAGACAAATACCATGTTATTGTATATTATGTTAAGCCTCTTCTCTAATCTTTCCTTCCTTTCCTCTTCCACTGTCCAGACTGTCTAGTTCTATTGCCACAGATGATTTCCAGTCTTCTAGCCTGACACACTTTGATGCCACCTGTCCAGCATACCACTGCAAAGCATTGGCTCATGGACTGATAGATGATACATATAAACTTTCAAAAGTGTATTGCTGCTGGATGCTTTCCTCCAGCTCAGCAGCCCCTTCTGTGACCTCCTCATATCCATCGGGAGTTCTGGTTTCTTGCTGTCAGGACTGTACTCTAGCTGGCAATTGTACAAACAATGCAGTCACCATTACAATAAGGTTTTTTCTTTATATATATTTGATTTTTGCAGTCTTCACTCAGAGATGGACTCCAACGCCTCTATTTTCATCCATCAACAAAGCTACAGTATGTGCAAAAAACATGACTTGTCTTTTATTTATCAGGTGAAAAATTCAACAAACATACAAAAATAGCAAAAAAACAGAGAGAGCAGATACCAGACAAAACCTGTCTCATACTACAACTGGGGCATCATGGGAAACTAGTACAACATAAAAAGAAGCAGGCTCTAAATCCATTTTAAACCAGCTTTCCCTTTGGTGAAACAACAGGCTTAAGATCTGAGCCCAGAGATACAAGGTTTACTGTTATCACGTGGATGCAAAAAAAAAAGAAATGAAACATCAGCAAAATATTCTATCAAGAGACTTTACATTCATGAATTGCAATCCTCTATGTTCTAAGCCTTAATGCCCTTGAGATAATCCGCAATAAGAACTTCAAGAGACAGAAGAGCATCTCAACCGGGCTCTGTACACATTCTCAAAAACATTTTGTGCACGTTTTCAATATATGTGGGAAATTAAAAAGTCGCAGAGAGAGTTGGTGAAGAGGGAAGCCGGAGTGTTCTTTGTGAGCTCCTGAAATAACCTCACGAAGAAGAAGCTGTCTAGTGAGGCGTCAGTGTAAGAGCTGGGACCACACTGACTCATAGCAGTGTATATGAGAATCAGCACGCCAAGCACCTCTTAAAGGCATAGGCCCGGGATTTCTATAAGGAAAAATATGAATAGTTTGTGTATTTGCTTGTCTGGATGCTGGAAGTTTGAAGAAGAAAGCAGGTGAAATGATACAAAATAGGTTCTTTTTGGAGATAAAAAAAATAAAATAAATATTGAAAGTTAAGCAGCAACACAAGTAAATTAACTCTTTTTAAATAAAGTTAGATTTTGGTTAAAGGTACCAATGCCCCAATGTTTTACCAGGGTACTATCACCTGAATTCAAAATATTGGTTGAATCAAAAATTGAAATGCTCATAGTTATTCTTTACCACAATCCAAAACATAACTTATATACATACATATATACATACAAACAAACATACACCTATGCATCTATTTCCACTGGCTCCAATCACTATAATGCATGATTTAGATCCTGTGTTGTTGTCTTGCCCGTCTCTCGCTCCATACTGAAAAAAAAAAAGATTTACTGTAGAAAAAAATCCAACAAGAATACAAAATGAGCCTACTTTCAAAATGCCAGAAAAAGGCAGGTACATGTCCTCTACAATGTTTAATTAGTGAGTATTGGCAAAGAAACAGATGGTATAAGTGAACATGTGCTGTGAATTGAAGTGTTAAAACCGTGTGAAATATGAAAAATGTTTAAATACCACATCATTAGAGTAGTTCAATATGATATTCTTCTGAACTGAGTCGACCGAGACAATCTTTTCATATGGAAAAATGTTAATAATTTATAAATGCGCGTGTGTTTATTCCCCACAGTAGATGTCAGCACACTCACGGTTTGGATAAGCAAACCACGTACTTCTACAAACGGAGCCAGTAAAATTTGATTTGAAAAGCAGTGATCTTGAAAATGTCCAGAGAGAGTGTTCAACAATCTACTGTATGTTGCTAGAATTGGGCCACATTTAGAATCCACGTGCTATGCTACTATTGAGAAATGTTTGTAATAAATAAAATCACAATAAATCTGCCTCGAATTGGCCACATTTTTAGAAGCCTTGTTATATATCGGCCCCAAAGCAGCCAGTCACATGTAAATCTGCCTCAATCTTTTAACAAAATAGCGGACTACAACTGGTGAGACTGAAACTGAGATTATATGTGTAAGAGAAAAAGAAATATGGGTTTCTGGGGTAGAAACAAAAACCTATACATACGCTCCTATTTCCCGCGTAGGGTCATGTGCATTTATGTGGCAGCAGAGAAAATATGAGAGAACAGAGCACTTATTATAAAAGACTCCTGTGCAAGGTCCCATAAGAGCCTTCATAACAATGATAAATGGCTGAGGCGCTCTGCTAAGCTACATCAGATGACTAGCACCTTTAGGAGTTTTTTTCTTCCTATTATTCGCTATAGGACAGAAATCCTGCCAAGCACAACTGGGAATTCACTTTCAGGATCTATTATAAGTGGTTAACCCAATTGTATTTTTTTTTCGTCTCATCTTGTAAATTGAAGCAAGAGTGTGTGATTCCGAAGACAGGTTTACTGCACTAATTCTTTTATGTTCTAAAAATGAGATTAAATTAAATGACTTTTTATTGAGATATACATGACATAGAGAGACGTAATGAAAAGTCATGTTTCCAAAAAGCTCATTGGTTTTGTAATCATTCATTTACTGGATGACCCCAAAAGCTATTTTAGCATGCCCGTCAATAAACGACTTCCAGTAAAAGTCAATGGTGCTATATCTCTAAACAAGCCTCTCTTTTTTTAAACATTTGTCAGTGATGTTATGTTTTCAGTCTTTGGCCTCATCTCCTGAATTGAGAAAAGAGTCTATGATTCTGTAGGTGAAACTTGACTGGGACAGGTTTACTGCCCTGATTCTGTTGTGTTAGAAAAGATGGACAACGATATCCCTTTAACACAGTGCTGCGGGCGTTTATGGACGAATAAAAAGAGAGACTTTAGTACAGTCCATTGTGTTAAAGTGTCCTGTTTATGTCCAACAATTTATATATACCATGAAATGTGGATGAGGTAAACAGCATTTTAAACTTTGAATAATGGGTTGCTTGCAGCACTTATGGAAGGGCAGTATATACAGTAGTACAGTGCAGTGGAATTTATGATGATGAAAAGACTTGGTTTGTCCACCTAACCTTGAGAGTTAGCTACGGTATAAATTCATTAGTTACGGCTCTAGCCATGGGGAGAAATAATTAACACAAATGCACAGTTACATAAGTCAAACAATGCTCAATCAGGCCTGGGTATTGTATCGTGTGAGATACATCAATACATCCATCCATCTTCTTCTGCTTATCCGAGGCTGGGTCGCGGGGGCAGCAGTCTAAGCAGGGACACCCAGACCTTCCCCTCCCCAGACACTTCCCCCAGCTCTTCCGGAGGAATCCCGAGGCGTTCCCAGGCCAGCCGAGAGACATAATCCCTCCAGCGTGTCCTGGGTCTTTCCCGGGTCCTCCTTCCGGTGGGACCTACCTGAAACACCTCCCGAGGGATGCCCGAGCCACCTCAGCTGACTCCTCTTGATGTGGAGGAGCAGCGGCTCTACTCCGAGCTCCTCCCGAGTGACCGAGCTCCTCACCCTATCTCTGAGGGAGCGCCCAGCCACTCGTCAGAGAAAACTCATTTCGGCCGCTTGCATCCGAGATCTCGCCCTTTCAGTCATGACCCAAAGCTCATGATCATACATCACTACATTGTTTACTGATTATGTGAACAGTAGTATATTCAGTTGGATTTATGATATGTTCCACTAACTATTAGTTTCTTCACTTATCGTTGAAGAAAAAGCCACAGTATCAGTATGTTTCTAACTGCCATACAGAGCTGAGGCATTATTTTGCAAAGAAGGATTTTTACATTGACCTTGCTTTCACGGTAGGTCAGACCGTTCAGATAACTGTGGTAGATTTTTGGTGACATTTTGGTAAAAGTAATTCATTTATGTTTACAAATGTGCCTCGACAATGCGACACAGAATGGCATGAATGTTTTTTCATGACGCTGCAGTCCAGAGGATGTTTATTACTTGTGGCGTAAGGAGGTAATGAAGGGGACCCCAAGAATTCCAGCACTTATTACAGAGCAGTGCTGAGAAGATGCCTTGGTTTATTGGTTGGTTTGTCTGTTAACAAGATCACTGTGGTATAATTTTGGTACAGATTATGGGCCAAAACACATAAGGGCTCTGTACCTCAAGACAAAGCATTTAAACCTAAACAATGGTTGCACCCAGTTTCCTGCTAAAACTGCCTGATGCCTTGTTTGCTGATAATGTAAAACAGTATATAGTACAGCACATTTAGTTGAATTTATGTCCAGTAAAAGTCTTTGTTTGTCCACTTAACCTTGAGAAAGAGGCCACAGCATAAGTTCATTAGTTGCGGCAGCTCTGGCTAACGGCAATATCAATTATCGCAAATGCGCCCTGACAATGTGACGCACAATGGCTCGACTCAAACTGAAAGCTAAATTATTAATAGCCGGCAGTTCTAGTAGTCATCAATCTGAATTATTTTTGGCATTTTTTTTACCCCAAAGGTTCAGACAAATGTAGCTCCTTCAAATTGGCCATAAAAAACAATGTTGCAGCAGCGGTAAACGATGCCACCGTGTTACGATTAATTATGCCGTAATACAAGTTCCCCCAATCAGTTTTTACGGCGTGGCATCTGAGGCGGAATGGGCCCAGTGTTTTCATTGCGGTTGTAATGCAGGACAGATGGAGCGCAGATGCATGCTGGAGGGAGCTTTACAATAGCTACCACAGTAAACAAAAGTAGGCATAAATAATGTAGTCATCTTTCCATTACTGCATAATGTAGACGACAAATTTATGGTTGTTTCTTTTTCTGCCTTCTCAATGAGGAAAGCATTTAAGCAGCAAGTAGATTATTCCATTCTGTGCCTCCGTCCTGCAGTTAGAAAGGCCACATGCAGATAGAGCTAGATTTAGCAATGAGGCTATACAAGGCGCTACCAATTTAAGGGACTCCATCGGCGGCAGGGTCTTTATCAAAAGCCAAAAGGTTGTGAAAGAAGGTCGGTGGTGCGTTCAGGCTCAATTGGTCCCATTTTTTCATGTCACTTTTAGTTTTGAAAAATCTGCACTAGAAAATTGGTTCACTGTAAAATGGGACTTGTTCCATGAATAAAAATCTAGGGAGAAAATAAATCAGCTTTACATACATACATACATACATACGTCTTTGGCTGTTTGTCTGGGTCTCTTAAGTGTTTTTTCTAAAAGTAAGATTAACTAACTCACATTTTACAGTGCTATACTGTTCAAATTTGAGCTATAGGAAGAGAAATAAGATGGACAGTATTCTGTATTCAACATGTGGTATCTTTCCACATGGCAGCAGCAGACCCTCTCTCTGCATTATTCAGTCCTGGAATGATCTGACTCCATTATAAATATGAGGGGTCTTCAGGTGAAGGGTGCATGATAGCGCCCAAAAGTCCACTTACATGCACGGTGTAATGGCTGCGCTCGCTCCATTAGCTCCCAATCACAGCAAATGGGCAGCTTTTGATTAAACCCTTATGTTTTAAGCAGGGATGTCTGGGATTTATGATTAGATATATATGGGGAACAGGAGAATTGAGTCCAAATGGGACTTCAGGCTGCTTATAGTAGTGATGGAGGGTTGTATAAAGAATTAATCAATTGTAAAGGTGTAGTGCCCAAACTGCAATATAGGCACACAACCTATACATGATAATATAAAATAATTCACGGTATATAATGACCATTAAATAAACAGACCACCTTTATTTTTTAGTTGTCATTTAATACTATTTTGGTAATTATCCTGGATGTGAGAGGAGTGTGATGAAATGCTTTGTCTCTGTGTCTTTTGCACATGACCTACATTGTACTTCACTGTACTTAGGAGATTTGTTTGTAGACTAGGGTTGTGAAAACATGTATACCTCTATATCAAATTGATAATAAATGTAGTATGCAAATTAGATACAAGTTTTAACACCACAGTGCACTACACCTCTGCATCACACACACACACACACACATCACATCCCACGCTGTCTGCTCAAGCACATGGGTCAGAACAGAGACGCATACATAGGCTATATTAATTTACTGAAATGCATGTGCTTCCAGGGCCGTATCGCCAAAACATCATCCTAAATCCTTAACATGCCACAACAGTCAAGCATCTGCCGTTTATCCGCATATTTTGAAGACTTTCCGCAGCCCACTTCTCTATGGAGCGCTTGTATGCACACCAGTACTCACTAATTAAGATTGACAGCTCCCAATTACATTAGTACAAGAGCAGCTTATGTTAGTGATGGTGAGTTATTTTGGGCTATAGACTTTTTTTTTTTTTAAAGTGTTAATAGACTCCATTATATGCCATGGTTTCAATTTGAACCAATCAGCAAACATTAGCCCGTCTCTGCAGGTTATATAGATTGCCTTTTTCATCAGGTATGAAAGATTTTATTTTATACTATACTTGGACAATAGCACTGAGGCAGGGTGGCACAGAGCAAATGGTATTGTAATCAGGGCAAAAGCCACAACAAAATATGAATTCAGTTGATATGGTGAGTAGGAAATACCCTCAGTTTGAATATAAATGCAGCTGTAGATCTGTAAACTGTATAACCAGCGGGAGAAGTGGAGTACAACTTTCATAAATGCGGAATTATTTATGACAAACCTCAAGTGTGTTTCGAACTGCTCACAGGAACAACCTTCCAAAGAGCCAAACAGTAAAGTTTTTTTTATATCATTAAAAAACATAAACTCCACATGACTTTTGTACAGCAGAACAAAATATGAAGTAGCCTAAAGCCAGTAAGGGAAGTAGTTGTGTCCACAATATTTTCAACTTAGCGTAGAAGCTGTGCATGTTTACAATTACTGTCTGCCCTTTGGTGTGAAAATACTAAGACACAAAATGACTTCCAAAATAATGGATGTCATGCTGTGAAGTAAAACCATGCCAACTGCCCAGTGCAGAATACTCATTTGTTGCTGTGAGCGCATGAAATGTCCTTGGAGCATACAAATAGGCAGAATATGATGTTGGGTGTCTTCCAGCTCTACTGATTGTGGCTGTATACTGTTTGGAAATGTGAAAATGTATGTTATAAAAGAACTTGATGCAGAACCCGCCTCCTCTCCAATTTGTGGTGCCCTCTTGATTTAATGTCTGGTGTAGAGTGTTTTAGAATATCAATGGTTTAAGGTTTATGTTTACTTTCTCACATCCTATTTAAAATGATAAATAATACGATTTACGTTCATCCATCATCTATTAGGGTTTTCAGGTGACTGTAGGTTATTCCAGAAATGTAGGGCCAGATTTACTAAAGGTTTGCATGCGTGCAAGTTGAGCAAGACCCGCAAAAATAGGAGCAAACTCTGGCGCACATGGCAGCATGCTCTGGCAGGTTTCTTCAAATAGTATTGAAACTCCAAACCCCAAAACTCACACCATCCACAGTTCATCCATTTCACTACTACAAGAATACATTTTTGACTTCAAGAATAGCAGGTCTGGATAAATGAGCAACTGTCATTCAAAAACAATGGCAACTCTGACTCACAACTTTATAAAATGCTCACAACCCCTTTTCACCCGTATATACTTTGAAATACTTTTCCAAGTTCAAGTTCAAGCACTCCAGGGGGGGGGGGGGAGTTATGTAGTCTATTCTTGCCTTGTTATTTCAGAATCACTTGTTCATGTCACGACTTAAATTTCATCAGTCTACAATTGACCAGGTGTTACACTTCACAGTAAAAAGTCGGATCTTTTATTTTGCTATTCAAGCTTTGCTCAAAAGGTCATACATTTCATACGTTTTTTTTTTTTTGTTTTAACTCAAAGCTACCGGTGCTACGAACAAGTTATTTTTTGTTTTACAACTTTTGCCTGGCATCATAATGTTACCACAGTGTTAAGGGGGAAGTGTAAGAGAAAACTTCAAGGGGGGTGCCCTGAGCTCTGGCTGTGTATGCCAATGAGTCCTTGTAGAATACAATGATGCACGCAACTTTAGACTTGATTTATCTTTCACTTATTAATGGAAAATGAATACATTAGTTTGGCTTCCTACACTGCGCTAATGAAAGGCAGCACAGCGCAGCGGGGAAGCCGGGCCAATGCGATCATCTGTTTGCTCAAGCTGTAAAGTAGTCGGTTCGTTTCTATTCAGTACTTTAAAAGCCACAAATGAAAAATGTGATGGCGTGCTGTTTGTTGATTGATGAAAGACTCTCTAAAGATCAGAAATGTCATAAATAATGAAAACTGGATTTACCGTATGACATTTTCATCCAAATAATGGAGACGTTAGCCGGCAGGTGTGGACAATTAATGGATACTTTAAGGGGGCCCTGTTAAGCTTCATTGATTTTTGTGAGCTGTATACCGTGTTATAACATTGCAGAGAACTCCAAAAAGATGTTTTCAACAATTGTAGCATAAGAGGTCAAATAAAAATCAACAGGAGCCCAAAAGTGTTTCAAAAAGCAGGAAACATTATAAAACCTCTCCAACACATTTTAATAGTTTATAATAGTATTGACTTTACAACCAGACGTGCAAGACAACTTCAACTCAGTATATTAAAAGGAGAGAGAGAGAGAGAGAGAGAGAGAGAGGGGAGAGAGAGAGAGAGAGAGAGAGAGAGAGAGAGAGAGAGAGAGACAGAGACAGAGACAGAGAGAGAGTGAGAGAGAGAGAGAGAGAGAGAGAGAGAGAGAGAGAGAGAGAGAGAGAG
>JAVQKC010206386.1:0-13065 GCA_036025475.1 Philypnodon macrostomus | reverse complement strand
TGAATTTTGGCACAGTGATCTGGGCGAGTGTATATTTAATGTGCATAGGCAAATTACAGATGTCAAATAAAGACTGCCTCAATAGCGTCCCCATGTTTTTGATCCCAATAGGACTCTGGACACACTTATTTTCCACATTGTGCCCAACGTAATATTATTATGGCTCCACACAACAAACAAGAAGTTGTCCATTTTGAATAGAATTTGGGAGGTCAAGTATGTTTGACAGCCTCTAACTTGCACATACTTTGCCCGATTAGGCTCAAACATGAAGCACCTATGCATCTATAGCACCCCCTGTAGACTGAAAGAAGAATGTAGTTTTAGGGAAATTTATTTAATTTGGCAAAAAACATCCTTCACAATCATAAAAAAAGACCCTTCCCATGTTTGTCAGGTGCCCGTTGGTGCCATAGCAGTTGTGGCAGACATATGGGGCATTTCCTTGTTGTCAGGTACGACAGCATAGGCCTAGTTTTTCCCCAGCAAAAGATCTATGCAGTTTTCCTTTAACCATAACTAGAACAAGGATCGAACTATAAGTTAGCAGCCAGCTGTTGGTAGTGCCCTCTGTTTTAAGGTATGTGCCTTAGGTGACATACTCCTGGACAATGGCCAGTTAGTCGCAGGGTTGACCAGAAACATTCACTGCCACATTTACGTACTCACTATTGGCAAATTTGCATGATCGTTGAATGTATGTCTAAACCAGGTTTAATCCCGATATACGACAAACACAATTGCATTTCATTTCTTACAGCCATCCACCAGTTTATTTGTAACAGAGACCAGTCCTATTTAGTCAATGTCAGAGGAGACAGCGAATAGAGAAATATTTAAGGTAGAAGCAGAGAAGTGAATAAAGACTCAACCTCAACCAAGCACCTTTGGAACGAACTGGAACATCGTGAGAAAGACATCTGTGTCCAACATATATACATGCTCTATAGAATGAATGGGCACAAAAAGAAACAGCAATGGAAGTTTTCATCTATTCTACGTTAAGAGTAAATGCTCTATCCATTGACCTACAAACATGTTATGATCACTAGAAAAGGCTTACACTATTCTGCAGTAGGCTGTAAAGCTCTCCATAGCCATGTCAACATTTCTAAAGGGCACAATGTAATATATTCCTATTGTAGAGCTCATCTTTTGATCCAATTGTGGTGTTAAATACATGTCAAATAGTGCCTTGACACTGGAACCAAAAAGTATAAGAGCAAAAGTCTGTTTTCAATCTAAATAACAATGTTTGCTTGGCTGCCCTCCAGATTTATCTTGTTTATTGAATCATATAATTGAATTGCATTTATTATCAGGCTACACTAATATGGTCTTGTGGTTTGTAAATGGAACCACATGCTGTGTACCTTTACATCAATCAGACATAACATAACCACAGAGACACAGATCTTTTCATTATGTCACTTGTATGGGGGGCGGGATATATATATATAAAAAAGGCATGCTCTTGTGGGGTGTTTCTGGTCTGTAGTGGTCAGTATCTATCCAAAGGGGTTGGACATAGGGAGTGAAGGCTGGCCCATGTTGTCTGATGCAACAGAAGATATAAATAGCACTATTTATAATAATTGAATTGATTATACGGAGAATTTACTTTGAAGGTGAGCATACATGTTGAGCTATTAGGTATTTAGAGTTGTGTTTTATTTGATGAGCTGTGATCCAATGTTGTTCTAGCCAACACACAAATAAACTCTATACAATTGTGAGTTTTGTTACAAGTAGTAGTGGTTTTAAAGCTATCACTTTGAATGTAGATCTGCAAAAATCATTCAACAACAGATAGAGCAGAACGTCCAGGTTGGCTTGTTACGTCTCTACCAGACTGTCCCAGGGCAGCAGTGGCTTTTATGTTAACGTTTTGGAAAAATGGTTAGGGATACCCAGAATACTGCAATTCAGACTATAATGTCTACAAAGTGTCACTTGTGGAACCCTGTGGAAGTAAAATACAAGATGTGCTTTGGCATAGATCTTGACAGAAATCTGTGGCCTGTATAAAACAAGACCGAAGCCTGTGAGTTTGTTGTGATCACATTTTTCTTGTCTCGACTCTGCACCTCTCCTCCAGCTGTTGTAAAGAGCTTGTTCCCTCACACTCACCTGCCACTCATCCCCCGCAGCGAGCCGTAATGCCTTCACATGTGTACTTCCACATCCCACAGTATGCTAGCGTGTTCCCTCCATGTACGTTAGCCTGTTATCATCCGCCTTATCGTCTCCTGCCTCATCTACAACGTGTGAGAATAGCAGATTTTTGGCGCACCAGCTGACACCTTGTCATGTTGAATTGTGCGGCTAAATAGGATTCCCTCTGCAGAGGTGAGCTCATCCGGGCGGAACATCGTGTGAAAAAAAAACAAAAAATCATGGCAGCCATGACAGTTCTATGTTCCACATCACATGCAGGCACTCGATATGGAAAATACCTGTGGGTTGTTGATACGAATGTAGCACCACTCCTAGGCATATTTATGTTAATGCTCTGAGCTTTTTTATTCTATTTTTTCCCCCATGTACAATATTCTATACTGCACATGCTTTCCAGATTTATATATATATTTCATAAGACTTCTACAGAATTAGCAAAATTGTGAACTAATGAGCATTTATCTAACTGATAACTGAATCTGCAGGTCTCTTTTGTTAACAGACACGGAAAATGAATTGCACCTTCTTGTTTGAACTCCTGTCAAGCAGCCTTCAAACTTTAGTCAAAACAATTCACACCATAATTTCAGATTATTGACCGAAAATTTAAGTGTCATCAACTTCACATTATTTGGAGTCAGACAATAGACATGATCAACAGACAAGCTTTTAAACAGCGTGCTTCAAAATGACTGGGGTCGAACTGATTAGGCTGATTGCGCTTTTGTGTTCTTGCAGGATGGATGGAGGTAAAATGTTGAAATAAAATAAAAAGTTGAAAATGGAAGGCTTTCGTACGAGTTGAAGTGGAACACATCCAATTGAAACAGATTATTGAAACTCAATCACTCAAAGATTTCTAGTTCATTCGAGTGTGAGTTTATGTTGTATTGTGTCCGTAGATTTCCAGCTGACAATACCAAAAGTTAGTATTGTATGTTTTGTATACACTGTATGTATGTAAAATGTATGTTAGTCCTAATATATGATTTTTTTATTTGTTTTTTGCAGGAGAGCGAGCACTGCTGAACCTACCCCTTCCCTCCACCTCCGCATGGCTACTCCATCTCTACCCCTGCTGCAAGTGGCTCTTTCCCAAACTGCGGGATCCCTGCTCTCTGACTGATTTGTCACCGTGATGAACTGTGGCACTTGAAGATGAAGTCATCCCTGTCGTCTTCTTCATCTGAACTGGCAGGGCCTTTGTAAAGGAATAATTCGCCACTCATCTATTTCCAAGCAGGAGGAAACTAATGGCCGCGCCGTTGCCACCGTATGGTTCGGATTTTAAAGAGGATCATTAGGCACGGTGACTCTCTCCTTGTTCCATTTTTGGAATATGTGCTAGCCCTTATGTGCGAGTGTGGTTCTAGAATGGTTGTACTGTTGCATGGCGTGAGAAAGTGATTTTAAACTTGGATAACAAAGACAGAAAACTGCAAAGAAGTTGGAATTAGCAGCGATGGCTTGGTGGAGGTTCCATTCACGGAACGGATTCCGGCTACTTCCGACAACTTCAAAAGGCAGCAGGATGATGGGATACATTGATATAAGAGGTTCTGTAAATTTTGGGTGGTGTTTATCTTTACTGTGGCTCAGTCTACTGCTCTTGCATACATTTCCTATTGCAGTTCTGGCTGAGAAACTTGACGAAAACGATCCAATAGTCACCACGACCTATGGCAGGCTTCGCGGCATCAAGAAAGAACTCAACAATGAGATCCTAGGTCCAGTTGTGCAATTTTTAGGAGTCCCTTATGCCGCACCTCCAACTGGCGAACGCAGATTCCAACCACCAGAACCCCCCATCTCTTGGCCAGAAATACGCAATGCCACCCATTTTGCACCTGTGTGCCCTCAAAGTATCATCGAGGGCAGGCTTCCAGATGTGATGCTGCCCGTGTGGTTCACCAACAGCATGGATGTGGTGTCCACTTATGTGCAAGATCAAAGTGAGGATTGCCTGTATCTGAACATCTACGTTCCTACCGAGGATGGTGAGTACCCCTGCCAGGTTAGGGTGTAAGGCCATATTTAAGGGAACTTGCAGGGGGAGTGATGACCCTAGACGTGTTAGTGAGAGTGCATTCTTGTCTGTCTTTGTCCGTCTCTAAAGGAAACGCATGTACTTGTGCATGTCTAAGATGCATGCCACTGCTTATCAATAGAATTTAAGTGTGCAAGGTTTACCGGAGAGCAAGGTTGTGCGAGCAAATGTGCACATACATAACATACATAACTAGTAACAATTCACTTCCATTCCCTCCCCTTTCTTCCAATTTCTCCATGCAGTTCATTTTTTACATAGAAAAAAAATGTATGCAACATTTTTAAAAAGATGCCATGCTTCATCATCATATAGTTTAGATTAAGATTGCTGCATCTAAGTGTTATTTCAGACTGGTAATTAATTAGTAGAGAAGCTCTTTGGAGAAGAAAATATAGGATGATATGTTCTGGCAAGAGAGTAATGCACTTATGCACTCTGGCTTGTGGTTTCTGGTAGAGAATATTTTTGAACATTCATCTAAGAGATAGCAAGATCTGTCGGTCATGTACAGCATGTTTATTTAGACCTTAGTTAGATCAAAACATGCATGTGTTCTTGCATTTGTGAATTTATGATCCAGTGTGGCAAGTGCTCTTCCAATGGGTCAAGCTATTCAATTTTTATAAGAAAAATCATTCCCTTTGAATTATAAAGTTTTATCTGACATTTTTGGCAAAATTGAGTTATTTACATATTCCTATTCTTGGATACCTACTCTTTATAATAGCAAGTGTTTTGTTGAGTTTTATTCATTCTTTTTATTGAGCTTTTTATATGTAAAACTATCTGTAATATCAAGCCTGAACTTGATTTTTTAACATGGATTTTCTCAAAAGTAGTCAGAATGCAGATAGAACCTTCTAACTCTAAGGGGATGAAATGTTTTACTAACTGATACGCTTTCCAGCCAAAAAACAACAGCAAAATCATTACAGCTGAGGATTTTGGTTAAATTACGGTTTAGAAATGAACAGTGTATCATTAGGATCCAAAATACATAGTTTAGTATAGCAGGCATATATTGTGTAAGGCAAGATACATTTATTTGTATAGCACAATTCATACAGAGGGGCGATTCAGCTTTACAGAAATAAGAGAGTCATTTAAACACAATCAATCAAAACAAGATTTCGAAACATTTTGGAATTAATAATATAAACGAAAACACTTTCAGTTGTCATATGCAGAGAACCGTTTCCAGCCTGCCGTAAATAGGAAGACTTCCAGACTTTGCAGTAGGCTACATTTAGTTATATTGTATTTTATGATTTTATGTATACAAGGCTCAATTGTTCTAGAATTGATATCCACCTGCATTTGAGTGAACATATGTTACTGCCATACTAAAAAGTCACTCTCCCTATAAGAGTTGCATAGAGAGCCAGGCTGACTCACCTGAAAATGCTTATAAAATGGTGTCCTCCATTCCCCTCTTTGTCATAACCTTCATCATATTCTCCTCATATACCCTCTTGCGCAAACTCCTCCCTCGCCCCTGTAGCTCATCACGGCCTATTGTGCTCCACCACAAAGGCCACAGTTCATTAACCAAGACAGGGGTTTGTCATGGTGGCGGCCCCGGAGAGTATGTGGCACGGCGGCCTGAAGTCTGGTCAGGCCATCCGATCGACTGAATACGGCGCTGATTGAGCTGGTGCCAGTACCTCTTCTTCCCCTCTGTCTTCATCCCCTTCTCTCACCCACAATCAGCTTTGTGCAAGTGTGTGCGTGCATGCTAGCCACTATCAGGGGCTCTATGTTATTCTTTAGTCTTCTATTCATTTTACAGTCAAAAGAATATCCAAGGAATGTGCCAGGAAACCGGGCAAGAAAATATGTAGACAAGGAGGTATGTATGATTCTATACAATGCTACAGAAAGAAGAAGTTTTGTTATAAAGTTAAATTAATATGGCGGCCATTTTGGTGGCTACAATAAGGCTGTGTATTATGCTAAATCTAGGGTTTGTGAGCTTCAAATTTGGACGTTCTGTAAAGAATTGTTATCTGCTTTTTATTTTGCTGATTATACAATGTGTGCCAAGGTTGACTATTTGTAATATGTCTGGTTATAATTGTATGTTTTGAAAGTCTGCTTTTGGGATCTGTAGCTATAGCTAACCTGTTAATGTCCTTATGTAGAAAGTAATCTTGTTTAATCTTATTTCTAGTCCTGTATAGCAATGTGTGACACTACCATTCCTGCTGCACCAACTGAAGTCTATGCATTATTGTAGGAGTTTTTTTTTTCCTCCTGCACACAATACTGTTTATATGAGGACATTTACAGCTTGCAGAAATATATTTTGTTCAGTACTTTTGATGGTGGTTTAAAAAAAAGAGAAGAAGAGTAAAAGCTGTATGTGTGGTACAGTGCAGACTAGTGGGGAGATCAAGCTCGACAAATTATTCCAGTCGTGACTCGGGGCATCTGCAGTTTTTCGGAATGCTAAATTCAGAAGACAGGTGCTTTTAACGTTACCTGCAAGTAAATCTAAGACCAATTTGAAAGACGCAAAGTAAGAAATCTGAGCTGTCAGAAGCAGTCTACCTTTCACCAAACACACCTAATGTGATTCAGGGATAGCACACTGTGCCGAAGAGACCTTTTCAGATTTGTCAGAATGTGTAAGCAGTGTTAAGAAACTGCTACAAACTAACTGTGACATATTT
The DNA here is from genome assembly GCA_036025475.1 of Philypnodon macrostomus. Classification (NCBI taxonomy): domain Eukaryota; kingdom Metazoa; phylum Chordata; class Actinopteri; order Gobiiformes; family Eleotridae; genus Philypnodon; species Philypnodon macrostomus. The sequence continues at coordinate 6,165 of JAVQKC010206386.1, read as the reverse complement.
GCTACTAAAACCCCGAATCAGCCCTGGAACTGGTAGACTTTGCATTGGAAATAGCAATTTTTGTGTGTGCGCTGTTCTGAATTTCAACAGGAGAGATCAGATAGGCTAGCAAATCATAATTTACAAGCTGCGCTGTGATGATGCAAGATGATATTGTATCATGAAATACAGAATGTCGAAGTTGGAGTATTTTGTGGTTATAATGAATTGCCATGAATTGTCAACACCCACAGCACTTTACATAAGTCCATTATTCATTTACTCGGGTGGTGGGAAGGAAAACATCACAAAACACACCATCCCAATCGCAAAAACAAATTAATATACAGTATATTAATTAATTTCTGAGTTGTCTTGCCCAAAGATACAACTGCAATATGAACTCAAGGGATCGAACTGCCAATCTACTGGTTAGTGGGCAAGCCGTGATACCCCCTGAGCCACTGCTGCCCTTATTCTAACAGTTATGGACCAATGGTTGTCCTTCTGTCCTATACCAATCGTACATTTCTTAGATAGGTGAATTTGGAAAACCTGATCGGCAAAGTTGATTGACACGGATACCACAGTAAATAATGTCAGTATGTCTATCAATGCTAACCCTGCGATTTACTGGGGAAAATCTTGGGTTAGACTCTGTCCCATGACCTGTTATGGTTTTTCGCTAGACCATCTGACACTATATCTTCAATCAAATTTAATTCTGCAGTGTACAATTAACTGATGATTAACCAAGCAATTTATACATTTACATATTTTATGAAGGTCTTTGATGTGATTTTGTGCTGGACAATTTAAGTAGTGTTTGACAAATTGTTTGTCCTTCTCCCTTGAACCTGTGAGACATTTACAAAATACTAATCTGCTGCTGCCTCTAATTACTCATGATTCTGTCTGCAACTAATCAGCTGTATAGAGGCCCAGCTTCTACGGGAACACATTCATTGTAGCACATTGCACCGCCAGCAGGAATCAAACCAAATCAAAGCAAAAAAAAAGACCGTAGAGAAAGAGCTTGTGCCGCAGTATGGGCCCAGTTCTCCTCCTTTAACATAAATGAAGTATTGTTTGTCGATGTAATCTTCCTTTCCAGCGAAATGGGAAAAATACATTGTACCCGAGACAGTCTGGTCTTAGTTCTATAGCTGTGATTCTCCATGCTGTGAATAATGGGTAAGCTGCCATAATCTCCACCTAATTCAGCTGTATTCTTGTTGCGATGTGTTTTTGTGAAAGATGAATCGGTGGTAAATGTTTTTTAAAAGGGAAAGAATGTGTGTTTATTGTACAGGATGTAGAATATAGCTATTGTGATGTGAGATGAATACCGGTGAATATACTGGTTTTGAGGCATATTAGGGCCATTATAGGATATTGTTCGGAGCAGTGGGTGGAACTTGCTGACGGAGCGGCTAACTTTTGAAAAAGCGCTAGCCATGGGAAGGACTAGCATCACTTGTCAGGCGTAATAGAACTGTGTTTAAAATAAATAGTGCATCATTATAGGGCATTTTGTTTTATGAGGTTGATTTTTGTGTATAGGTTTAGCAACAGTAGAACAGAGATCAGCAAGATCAGAACATCCATATACGTATGTACAGAGAGAAAAGTGCATTATTCAAATAGGGGTGGGCGAGATGGCGATCAAAAATTGGATTGTGGTATTAAGTTATGAAGAGCTGCTAATCTGGGAAGATTGTGGAATTGTCATACAGTGCATTCATTTATGCTCTGCTCTTCACATTTTTGCTCTAACGTTGCCAGATTTGATATAAATAAAAAAAAGAAAAATAAATAGTATTAAGTATTATGGTGAAAATTAGATTGGCTTGAATCTGTAGTTATAAAGGTTTTATGAAGCCGTACAAAGTTAACACAAATCAAAATTGTCATCTTGAAATTTCCACCATATTGCTCACCCCTAATTATTCACATATAGACAAAGTAGTTGTAGAATACAGGTTTTTGGGTTTACTATTCATTTATGCAATTATTACATTTTAAGAAATACACTTTTGTCCGTCCTACAAATGAATATCTATCATACATTCTCACAAAGTGGGTGAAGCATCTTGCCCATGGACACAATAACAGTATGTACTGGCTGAAGTTATGATTGAACCGACAACCTTCGAATTGGACCACCTGCTTAGCCACTAATAGTTGCATATCTTATCAAATATTTATTCATTTTCTAGTAAAGGGTTTTGTAACTGTGTACTGGATTACTAGTATTATTTTTTAATGACTATTATGGTTGCAGTTGTTGACCAAGGAAAGATTTTGGATTTCCCAGTGTCCTAGTGTTCTTCCCTGGTATTACACTTCACCATCATGGCAGCTCTAGAGCGTGACACTTGCCCTCTGGTGCTATAGTGCTACTGAGACAATGACATTAACAGCCAGACCTTATCAAGGGCAGTGTTCCTATCAGTCTCCCTCTCCTTCAAACACTTTAACGCACTGGGATGTCCCGGCTGAGCATAAGGGGGTTGGAGCCGTAGGTTGAAGGGACGGGACATTATCTTGATGAAACAGTGCATGATACAGTGATGCGAGCCAACCCCAACACGACTCTGCTTCCTTTAATGGAGATTACCCGGACAAGGTCTAAGCTAAGCTCATCTTGTTAAACGTTGCATACTTCTTTAAGCCCTACGTGTGTGTGTGTATGATCCAATATCACCCTGCGTCATTACAGCACACCTTGTAACCTCAGAACTGGCAGCCAATCAAACCTCTGCCATCAGAATACAGCATACGCACTCATTTTTACAAGGCAAGGTCTACAAGCTACAAGGCTGATTCAGGGTTTTAGTAGAAGAACATTTACTGGTCATATGATTACGTACACCTGATACATGCCAGCCACTTCCATATTGCAATAACCAGAGGAGTTGCCCTTGGGAAAGATATTTGGGGAATTACCAATTTAAAGTTGCATTATGAGATACGTTGAAAGCTACAGTCTTGTTGAGCCGGACCATACAATGACTGGGTTACTGTGAACTAAGCTAAATTTAATCTTAAATCATCTTGTAGTATCTAATCCAGCCACGTAGGGTAAAAAAACAGTGTACTTTTTGGTCTGGACCCAAGCCTGGATAAATAAAGATGGTTGTGTGGGATTTATACCTAAATGAAAATGCAAATCACTACACACCTTTCCTGTAGTGACCACACAAGGCTTTTTTGATAGGAATAAAAATGCTCAAATTATACCCTGTCTATAGAAGCTAGAAGGATGCAATTTGTATATGTTCAACAAAGAACTATACTTTCACAGCTGTTCTAATTTGTATTATATGTCAGTGAATGTAATCATAGTCATTGTTCTATGCACAGTCAATGTCCATTTGTGTAGTGATACTAACCTTGCTCTGCAGGCGGGATTCTCGTGAGATTTGCAGTTTTCCAAACGCACGAAATTCCATCTTGTACTGTTCACGGCAATCTGTCCAATCGACTCCACTGGTGGGGAGGACCAATCATGTGGCAGTATTGCTGTGAGTAGGTGGGGTTTAGGTTTTGCAGACAAGCCTTTTAGCAAAACGTATTAGCAACATGGGGACGCTGAAAAACATAATGTATGCTGCTATATTTTTACAAAAACTATAAAAATCACACAATGATAATTTATTAGATAGTTAGAGATAGTTCCTTGATTGGCTACGTCATATCAGTCAGAGTCCCTCTTTTTGGATGTTTTCTAGCAGTCCCAGATTATGCAGAGTGCTACATCGATCTGGCTTTTGCCAGGTCATGGCAATACTTCAGTCATTATAACTGAGACTCCCGCCTCTCAGAGTGGAGCTCAAGTACCTCCTCATCATGGGGCTAAATGTGTGATGTCGCCTGGATACATGCTCTGATTGGACAAAATGTGAAATCAACAATTCTGCTCTGGCTCTGTGCCTTTAATATAAATATTTGCTGGTGTCTGCATTATGAGTGAGACAGTCAACAGCCGAGAGAAGGGTCTGTACTTCTAATAAATGATCACATTTATATAACAAGGATTTATGTTAAATTATTCCATCGTCAGCTCATTCTTTTGTATTTTTCTTTTACTGAGTTTTACTTACACTATGCAGTATTTTTCAGAAGAACACAAAATGTCCTTATTATATCCTGCACAGTAACCAGTTAGTCTCAGGGCTGCCAGAGATGTATAGACAACCATTCACTCTCACATTCATTTGCTAGGGGCAATTTAGACTCACCAATCCTCTTAACCTGGATGGTGAGAGGAAACTGGGGAATGATATGGTATACTGTATATCCCATATTACCAATCATAGTAGCAGTTAAGCCAATAATCCTTCTTTTTTTATAGTGTATACCAAAAACAGTACCAATAATCTATATTAAAACATATATTAAAACCTACATCCATAATAGGTGCATGGTAGATTAGCATGACTTGGATAGAAGCTCAAAAGCTGAAAAGGGGGGGCAACTCTGACAATCAGCAAGATTCACCAATATTCAATACAATTACACAGTTTTAACAGAACTGCAGTGGTGGTTTTAGATACGGGCAGTATGGGCAGCCCCAGAGCTGGTACTCATCCACCAGGGGGCATCACTGAACAATGGCCCAAGTGAGGCAGGGTGCTATGACAGCTAGAACCGACCCTGCAGAACAGTGAAATAGATGTTTTAGGGAGAAAAGGTCATTTACAATGTGACACTGGAGTAAGGACAGGCCAAAGTCAGTCTATGAATGGGACATTGTTGTAATTGTAGGGCAATGTCTCTTTGTCCTCTACAGTCCATTGTTCGGCTGCTCTGTAGTTAAGTACATGTATGGGAAGAGTGGAAGTCATTAAGATGTCTCATGGTAAAATAGTGCTCTCTAATCAGATCAGCGCTAGCATGGTGATTCTGCAATGTCACTGAAGTAAAAAAAAGTGCATATCTTCAACCAGCCCACCATTTTAAACAGGAAACAACTTCCCAGTAACAGCAAGATCAGTCTTGTGCATTGCTGAATATTTGGAGCCAAATTGTCGGCAAACGCGTGAGCGATTTGAACCACAGGAGGATTGCTAAGTCAAATTTAGAACTGTATTTTCTCAGGACAGTCTGTAATAATAAGCAATGCCCATAATGGTGTATGGTTTAGAGACAGTGGCTCAGAGAAATAGACGGGAGACAGAGTTGGCATGTTGATGTTTATAGGATCAGGAGAACATCAGAGGGACTGCTCATAGTAGATGTTTTGGATTTGTTTTGTTTTTTGATTGAGATGTATAGAGGAGAAATAGTAAATATATGGACAGAATGAGGTTAACACTGCAACAAATGAGGCCTAGACAAAGACAAAAGAGGAGTCTGCTGATGTAGTGGATGAGGTTAGTTGGTGTGATGGATGGGTTAGAGATCAATTACAATGGTTTGTTTTGGCATTCATTGAAGGTAACATGCCTGAAGCTGTTAGCGGGAGACTATTTCTTCACAGCATGTAAACATTATAAGCCTATAGATATTCAAATTGTTGTATTAGGTCTTAGAACCTCAGGTCTGACAGCTGACGATAGTAATGTTACAGCATGATGTAAAATGAAAGCAAAAATAGATTTTATTGATTGTCTGTCTCACGTATGAGATATGAAACAGAAAAACAATCACAATTGTGAAGTTAGTGACGGATAAAACGTCATTGTGGCTAAATGCTTATATATAGGTTTACTTTTTAGGTGTTGCCATTAAGAAAAAAACTTCTGCATCAAATAATATAGGGTTCACAAGTGGTCAACTTTCAACTTTCAACTTTTGTTTATTTGTCATATGCAGGTTCAACACAAGGTTAACAATGCATGAAATGCTTTGGATCAGGCAATATTAGTACATGGTTAAAAAGTGTTCACAAGGTGATGGTAGGATTAAATAAGACCTTTAAATTAAAAGTGGTAGTTCATCTTTACTACACAAACCAGTGAAACCAATGATACAGGTGGTGCTAAAATCATTTATTATATTGGTGAAACGACGATATTATGGAATCACGTTGGTGTTCTTCCGCATCTGCAGATCCTAGCTTTGAACGCGATAACTCAAAAACAAATTGCCGGATCAGTTTCAACATTTGCACACAGGTACATACCATAAAGACGCCGAACTGTATCGATTTGGGTACTTCTTCGATGAATATTAATTAAG
>JAVQKC010206374.1:0-10711 GCA_036025475.1 Philypnodon macrostomus | reverse complement strand
GGAGGTCAGGTACATTTGACAGCCTCTAACGTGCACATACTTTGCCCGATTAGGCTCAAACCTGAAACACCTAATGACCCCCCGGCCCTGAACACATCTGACTAATATGATGTTACCTCTATAGCGCCCCCTATAGACCGAAGTTTTAGGGAATTTTCAAAATTTGGCAAAAACATTCTTCACAAACATCCAGACAAATCAAAAAAGTCAAATAGACCCTTCCCATGTTTGTCATGGTTTGGGGGAAGGGCCTCTTAATTGCTCGTTAACAATATTAAAACCCTTAGAAATCACACAATGTCTAACTAAGGTGCCTGTTGGTGACAGTTGTAGCAGACGTACGGGGCAGACGTATGGGGCCGTTTTGCCGATATACACCTTGTTGTCAGGGACGACAGCACAGGCCTAGTTTGATTTTAGTATGTGTTGGCTTATTCGTTACAGTTCATCGTGCTTTTCAGTTATTTTATTGGGGGTGCAACGGTTGTGCCAGGGCGTTTTATTTTTAGGCTAATTAAAAATGTATGATTTATCAACTAGTACAACTCAACCTGAATATAATGCCACAGCCACAGGATTTGTGTTTATTGAAGATATAGCAATGTTCATCTCATACACAGTCATATTTCTATGTTGTATAATTGTGTTTCTCCTATACAATCTATAACATTTCCCCTTTATCAGCAAGTCCAAACTATGGCTCGGGTGCCAAATGCGGCCCTCAGGCTCACCTCTTAATTGGCCCAAATCGTCTTTTTTTTTCTGTGTGATCCTCCTCGGTATTACTATTTGACAATGTGGCCCTTGCAGTGAAAAAGGTTTGGACACCCTGCCCCATATCAATAAAGAGACTCATATTCCATACACATTATTTTGTAAGCCATAAATGGAGATTAATTCAGTTTATAATCTTGATTTTAATTGGTCTTGAGAATTGTAAGGAAATCTTGAGGTAAAGTGGATAAATAAATGACTTTGAAATTCGTTAAGCCTTTAGCAGTCACCTCGGTGCAGAGGGGGAAACTGGGAACAGCAGGAGACACAGGTCCTGGGCATTTTAATGAGGGTCTGATCTTCATACCTGGGTCTGGAGCTATAATAAACACAACAAAATCAGCATATAAATAGTAGGATAATTAGGAGGAAACTGAAAAGAGGACACAGCACTGCAGACAACAAAAGCCCTGAATCTTTTGAGCTTTATCTTATTATCTTATGTTTTAGATTAGACACCATTTCCTGAAATTGTGCAGGAGACACAGAACATTTTCTATTCAGCATTAAACATAATTGTTCATGTTTTATATTTGTAGATATCAAAATACTGTATTTACATTTACAACCCGAGAGCCATCAATGAGTTTCAATTGATCATTATTGCTTTTATTCAGATCACATTTGGTGGCACAGTTTGTTTAAATTGGAAGCCTTGAAATGTGAAATATGTGTGGGGGGTACCACAACATTAATGTATGTCAGCTTTATAGAGGAAAAGCATGACATGTCTGACCACTAGATGGCAGCAGTATGTCAAACATTCAGCTATGGGTGGGCCCATCTTTTTCAGAAACGTTTTCCATTCAGAAACATGATGGTAGTATAATTTCCCATGGCATGAATTCAATTATTTAAATGACCTATATCTCCTTGTCTCCATGTGTGATGCTGGGGCTACGTATAGTGGTCTTTTTGAGGTCACATCAAAGGCAACACAAAAGATGGTCCCCTTTAAGAAGCATTAATGGCTTATGAAAAGTTGACTGATGTTCATAATAATGTAATCTCGCAGTAAGGGATGTGATGGCTTCTATAAATGTACAAATATACACTGTGCTCTATTCAGTTACATGGCATGCTCAGTGACCCGTCTTCGACCGAAAATAAAAACATTTTCTCATCAAATCCATCCTCTTTGCCTCATTACAGTTCTGAATAGCTGTTAGATAAATTTGTCTAGTGCTTGGTTTATTTTAAGCCTGGCGCATGTCACAAGAATTGAATGTAAATCCTGCAGTTGCACACTTTAAAAAGCCGAGCCCCCGAAAATGTAATTTCAGAAGCCATTTCCTCCAATTTGAGCCATTATTGAATGGACCGCTGGCCCCATGCTTTCACATTGTCCTCCATCATAAGGTTGGCTAGGGTGACGCAATTGTGTGTCTGGTCAATGCATGTGTGTATCAAGTGACCATGTTTGCCTGTATGTCTAAAAATAACCATTCTTAAATTGGATACAGTAGCCCAAAATAAAAAAATCATGCTTTTAAGCCAGGACCTGTGTATTTGTGTGAATGTATGTCCTTCCAGACATATAGAGTAATATCAGAGAATGAAGACAAGATAAAGATTGTTGTTCTCATAAGGAGAGTTGCGGTATTCCCGGGAGCACTTCCTGTCTCACGTTAGCAGACTTTTCCTCATTATACATTCTGTACCAGATTCAAGACCCTCCCGGGGTTTTACAGGGTCACACAGCAACACGTACACCAACCAACCTGCTTCAATTAGCCACTTAGCCTTTAACTTCCCCTTCCTTATTACTTTGTGTGAGACTATCCAATGTGCCTTTGCTTTATGGATTTTGTTGGCAATCTACAAAGCCATATAGTTTATGAATCCTCTGCTGCTTATTCACATTTAATGGCCTAGACTAGAGCCTCTCCCAGCTACTTAAGGCCAGAGTCAGCGCACACCTGAACAATGACCAATTAGTTAGTGACTAAATGATGCCTCCGAAAGCATAAACAGGGATTTCTATTATACGGCAACCTTAAAATCCAATGGCAATGGTAAGAAATTACTAATCACTCAAAAGGTGATGTGAAAAGAGTTGTAGTTTGGTAGGAATATTTTGAAATTTTGACATCAGCCCTGAACTTCATTCACTCCTGCTCCTGAGCTCTACGTCCCTGTGGATCTTCTACTATAATTAATCCATGCTCTTTCCTCCCATCTCCACCCCTCTCTCACTTCTTATCCTCCTCTCATGTTTCATCTCATCTTCGCTCAGCTTTTTCACACACTAACCTAGTGACCTTCCTTTTAACCTTGTCATTTTCAATAACCTTCCCAGCGCCACCTCTTTGCTTTTCCATGACGCCTATATAGTGCACTCACCCCCCAGCTTCCCCTTTCACCCTATATAGCAACATCCATAACAGTAGATCACGTTGTTGCTACAAGCACAATGCTATACCTCTAGTGCCTTTATTTAGCAAAGTATTGTCAAAATAATGGAGAAGCAAACAGCCATCCAAAAAATACAAATAAAAAATATTAAAGTATAAAAAGATTGTGAAAAAATATTATATTGCAATTTTAATGTCCATCTTCTTCCGCTTATCCGGGGCCGGGTTGCGGAGGCAGCAGTCTAAGCAGAGATCCCCAAACCTCCCTCTCCCCAGACACTTCCTCCAGCTCTTCCGGAGGGACTCCAAGGCGTTCCCAGGCCAGCCGAGAGATATAATCCCTCCAGCGTGTCCTAGGTCTTCCCCGGGGTCTCCTCCCGGTGGGACATACCCGGAACACCTCCCGGGGAGGCTTTCAATGGGGCATCCGAAACAGAAGCCCGAGCCACCTCAGCTGGCTCCTCTCGATGTCACTTTTAATGTAACATCTGATTATATTTCGTATTAAGCAGTCAAACAGACAAATAATAAAATAGACATTATTTGAAAAATAAATAAATAAAAATGAATCACACTTTTACAAATAACATGAAGTACAAAAAAATTAAAATAAAAAGCTTCTCATGACTAAATGTAACTAAAAGTGGCCACCCCTCGACAAAAGACTGCAGCACATTTATTCACTGGAAAAGATACTCTCTTAAATTTAAGCACATCAATACAAGAGCCATTTCCAAACCACTACACTTTGAAATCAATAATGCTATGCCTCGTATAACTGTCAAATGCACCACAGCTCTCAGAAGATACCAGCGTGGGCTTATCTCACCTCTGGCTCAGCGGCTAAAGTCCTCCCACCTGGATTCTCTTCACCTGTGTAATCTTCTCCAAAGTTTAGCCCCGGCTTTTCATTTCTATCTCCACGGCTTTGTTCCTCCTTTGACCTCTGACCGACCTAATTATTTTGCTCCATCCTGCTCTTTCTTTTTGCCCATGGATGGTCGATGTTCCTACCACTTTGAACTGCAGAAAAAAGGAGAAGGGTGATTGTGGGACTGCTAAAAGGCAGATTTTGTAGCATATAATTAATATTGTTTTACTGTTTATTTTGCTAATTTATGGAATACATAAGACATTTTGCACTTTTAGTGAATCCTTGTTATTGAAAGTCTTCTTGCATATGATGAACCCAACCATGACTTTAGCAACTACAATTATGTCATTCACAGCAACTATGGGCTTTAGGCAGAGTCGAGACTGCTATTCTTTGTCATGTGTATAAAGGCAATTTAGACCAAATCTTTTTACACACTTTCAATGAAGAATGAAAGCAGGGCATTTAAAGAGAACCCATTGTAACACAAGGAGGACATGCAGAACGCTAACCACTGTGTGTGAATTTATTGGATTTGACACAGTGAAGAGTGTCTACACTATTTTATCAAACAAATACATTGAAACTCTTGAATAAAGTGCCTTCTGGGATGCATTAAGATCTGCCCGAGCCCAGAACCAAATTAGCACTCTGGTGGGTTGAAGTCACACAATTGCTTCCAAAATAAGGAAGGCTAAAAAGGACATTCTCAGATGTAGTTTAATGCTGTCTGACACAGAGCTGAGTTTAATTTAATGCTAGTGGATTCTTGCAAGATCTGCGAGGTCAGAAACTCTATTTTGCTTTTTTTTCTCTCGAAGCTATGCAATATCCTCAAACTACATCAAGCCTGGTCATATCTTGGCAGCATTTATTAGTGTGCTTGATAGTTATGTTTGACAATGCATGTTGTATCTATAAATACACTGTAATATATTTATAGTTGTGATCTGCTGTGTTCTCTTATACAACTGACCAGCATGTCCCAAATGGCCAACATTCAGGCATCCTCTATCCCAGCTCTTCACCCACTCCTCGTAGGGTAGTCAGAGGACACCCTGCACCTTTGTACTGGATGATTTTTATATATTTTTTTTATTTTTATTTTAAGTTTTACTGTAAAAGAAAAGCATTTGAGAAGAAACACACAGAGCTAGAGACAGGTACATATTTACATACTGCATTTGTAGAGACTTTCTGACTGTTGCCGTGCAGAATTGAAAGTATGAATATTTGTTATGGTCTGATTGAAGAGCCACTGGCTTCAATATGGGACTGCAATGTGACTATACTGGGGCATGGGTTATTGTACTGATATGTGTCATTGTCAGCATGCATTCATATAAGGACATATATACGGTATATACAATTTTACCACTACCCTATCTAATCTGGCTTTTTCTTTCTGAGGTTCCAAAGAACGATGACTGTGATTCAAGCCAGATTGCACTCTTGAACCTTGACTTGACTGATACCATTTACTATACTTAAACATTGATCAGTTTTGCCCAGACAAATGAATAAGACACCTATGCTATTTTGAGTTGTATTTAGAAGATTTTTACTCCACAAAACTATATTTAGCACTGTTGTCTTTGATAATCCAGGCGCTTGAAGGGAAGAGAAGACACTTGATTGAACTCTGCGTGTCACCTACAACACAACAGCACAATGGAGCTATAGTCAGAGGAAGATAGATGCATCAGTGTTGCTTAGTTTAGAACATATGTGAGAAAAAAAATAGCTGTCTTAATGAGGTCCCATGGTGGTATGTTCCATAGGGGACTGGTGACAATATAGTCAAGGGTTTGTTTCTTGAATATAGTCCTACATTTGTATGTAATAAAAACATGGTGGGTTAGTAAGAGTCATTATGTCGGGTCACAATGAGCAAGATTATATTGTATATGAATGATTACTATATTGTTAATATAATTAGTCACCCATTGAGTCTGCACAGTGGCCACAGGATCAAAAGCACATCATATTTTTCCATCTGTGAGAGACTGTGGGTCGGCTAACAGAGGTTAATTGCTCAAACGTTACTCATTTGTGTTTTCATTTACACCCATTCCTCTCAATATTATTTAGTGTTTTTATTAAATAGAGTTTCTGTTTTTTTTTTTCTTGCTGGGGGTCACCACAGCATCAACCTCTAAGTGGATAGAGGCATAGTTACTTAATGCCAGATGCCCTTTGTGATGGAACCGTGGCTATTTATCCAGGCTTGGGACTGGCACAAAGACTCTTCTCTATAGATGATGCTGACTGACGTTTCTAACAAATTCTGTATTCCTATGTTCTATTGTTTTATTTTGCTTTGAATATGCCTACAAAGCAACACTCAGGTTCTCTCTTGTCTTGCCTCTATTTGCCTCCTCATCTTAGTCTTTCAATTAAGCCTTACTCTGTTTAAGCTACGAGTTCTTCTTTCTGGTCTTTGTAATAAAGGGTTAGCTCTAGCATGCACGCTCCCTGCAGTGCTACTGAATGTTTAAAAGGATGCAAATGCAGCTCTCTGAGAATTTGCACATCATTTGTATGGATGGGGTCACTTTTTGTACATAGCTTTAAATAAAGTGTATCCATGAGGAATTTCCCAATGTTGTAGAGAACACAAAGTTAGTCATGTCCTACAATGTCTTTCAACTTCTTTAGTAGTTAACAGTTTTGAATATTAAGGTGAAAGTGTTTGACCTCACAACAGATGGGAATGACCTTTTGATGTTTTGGTTGGTGAAAAAGTCCCTTTAGAATTGATACATGCAAAGACACACATAATGGATTTTGTTGTTACATTAAGCAGACAACTCAAAGCTTGTTGGGTGTTATTCTCGTCGTAAGATTGCCAGCAACTAGAATGTGAACAATGAACCCCATTTCACAAACGTCTGTTTTAACTGTCCTTCAATGCCTATACCCATTCAAATAAAACTTGTGAGATGACTAGTGTATCGTCACACCACCAATAATGGGCCATATGTCAGTCTGATATTGAGCTCTACAAGTCATTAGACCAGAGCAGATGAAATAGCTGAGTCAAATCTTTTTTTAAACTCTGCTTCAAACTTATTAGAAGATACGGAGTATTCTATACGGTTACATTTACTATATTTTAGCACATCATTTCTAGAGTTCCTAATATGAATGGGTAGCTCTTACCGTCTTGTAAAGCAGGTATATCTCACCTTAGTCACAGCAGCAACACAAAACCCCTTTTATCTTGTACATAAAATATTTATCAGGACAATCTTTTGTGAGCTAGTGGCACTGAACCTGCACTTAGGAGTCTGTGGAGAAGAAAGACTTAATCTAGATTAGTTCTTAACTGGTAAGTCAAAGGGAGAGGGTTCAGTAGTGAAGTAAAATATTATACAAACTGCATTTAACATAAAAGTATTAAAAATAACAATTGCTGGAGTAAAACTAAAGGAGGGTAAGTTGAGGCAGTTGTTTGGAAAGAGGGAAGATCTCTTTTAGACTCGCTGTGCAGTGGATAAGTAAACAGTTATTTGGTCATTAAGTCAAACTGCACTTAGCTTAACTGTCTATCTGTCTGAAGCTTAAACTGCATTTGTTGTGGTCTCAGAAGTACAATCCTATGTATGTGCACAATTTTCTTTGTGAAGAGCTGTTTTCTGGTTGTCTCTCCCCCTCCCTTTTTCTTTTTGCAGAGTGTGGGGCAGCAGGGCGTGGCCGGTGAAACGAGGCACACCTGTTCTGAGTCTGGAATCTCTGAGAGTACAAGACCTAGTCCAGACTCCGCTTCAGGGCCAGATAATTCCGTAAGTCTTGTTGAGGTAGAGCTGCTGCTGAAGGCTTTAGTGACTCACCTGTACCCGTACCCGTACCCGTACCCGTACCCGTACCCGTGTCTCCAGTGTTCTCCTGCGTCTCCAGGGTTCTCCTGCGTCTCCAGGGTTCTCCTCGTGCCTGTCTCACCATAGTCATCTGCAACTTCTTTTTTGAAATAAAAAATAAACTCAAAGCTGTGACTTGACTGTCTCTGCATTTTGGGGTCCACTTAGTCCAACATTCTAACATTCTTTCTGCTCTTCAAATGGCTACAAATCTTTTTTATTTTCTCTTCAATTTCACTACAACGTTCGTTTGAATTGTACATTGTGTTGTGTGGTATATTGGAGTCAACAGTCTTCTCCAAACAACATACATCCCATTATCAGAGCTGGAGTCCAGATGGTGTGTCTCCTTTTGGCCTGTTCCCAGCACATTCACTTTCATTAGCCAAGCTTTTCCACATCTTTTACCAATGTGGTCCAATGATGAGTAGTGTTTGAAGATGTATGCTCAGGTACCTTATATTTACCCTTGAGTGTGAGTGCAGAGAAAAACACTGTGCTGTGGTCGATTGACACCTGGGCTAATATTGATGCAGCCTCGTCCCAATCAAGGTCATCGTGGTGCTTTGTAAATCCCAGCAGATGATCACTCAAAAGCAGCCAAGTGGTGCAAATACTGCTCTGTGCTTTGAAAGACAACGCTTAAGAGGAACATTGAAAAATCAAAAGGTGACTAATGGACCATTTGTTATGTGTTTTGTAGGATTTATTGGACACATGTTCTCAAATCACACAAATGAGTGAGCCATACCATATAGGTCTTCTGACCGTACCATCTGGTCAACACATGATGTCTCTGAGTGGAGACTGCATGCCCCCTTTCCATGTACTTGCCTGGTTATAGGGATTAATTGCCCCTTTACAATCACTGTTTACTACTGACATAACAGCACAATGTAGCACATATATGTACATAGTCTTTTAACATTATATTATATATATTCACACGTATGCTGATCTTTACCTTCTATTATTTATCTATTTTTATTTCTATTTTATTGTTGGAATCAGTCCGGGCAGAAAAGTAAGAATTTAATTGTGCAGGGAAACATGTTTCCTATTGTGCATATGACAATAAACACTTTGAATCTTGAATCATGTCTGGATTGCGCTCTGAAAATAACATTAATTTCTTAGAGTGTGGCCCCACTGTCCAAAGTGTAGAATTAAAATCTAAATGTGCCCTATAGTGTACAATAATATGTCTCTGTGTCAGCCCTGCAACTATCTAGGCATTGCCGTTTTTGAACGTGACAATCATGTTTCTTGTAAATAATATGTTTTTCTACCAAACCTACACTGGCCTTATAGTGGCACAGTGTTATTCTTGCCTGCCAGCAGGAAGGTCCTGGGCCGTACTGTGTGGAGTTTGCATGTTCTCCTTGTGTGTGTAAGTTTCCTTTGGGAGCTCTGGTTTCCCCAACCTTTAAAAACATAGTATTGATGTAAACCTTGTATGTATAATGATAAAAAAGCACATGACCCTATATCTGGCTCAGTGCCCATACTGCAGTTCTATTCATTCAGACAGTCTCCCTTTCCACACACACACAAAAAAACTATCATTTCTTTTTGCCCATGGTCATTGCTGAATATTTAATCAAAAACTGACCATTATTATTTAATTTTTTTTTTAGCATTTTGCTCACAGACTTACAATCAACCAATCAATGCTGGCAAAAACTAAACTTGTTTGTTTGAGGTGATTTTCAGTATTTCCAAAGATCCATTATGTGACACTTTCTGAAGTAACTAGCTGAAACACTTTAATGTAACAAACCATTCCTGGAGGTCTATTGCAGGAGCACAGTAACATGAACTTCATTCAGTGCATTACGTCTTCTCACCAAGCTATAATGTACCTTACTTCCCCTTTAAAGCCAATATAACTAATTTTGTTGATATCCAGTTTCATCATTTCCACAGGGCTTTATCATTAGTGGTGATACAGTTGTCTTCTCCAGTTTAATACTGTGCATGTGCCTGAGATTCGCAGAATGGGCTATTGAGGCTAAAAATGTGTTAAGGTCATAAAGACTGCATTAGTAGGCAGTGGATGGTAGCGACTCACATGAGGTCAGTGTCTACTATCCATGACTAATGCTGGGGCTTGGCAGGCATCATCTTTGCATCAGGCACAGACACACTCATGCATGTATACAGAGTATCTATAGAGGAGCAGACTCAAAGGAAGGTCCTGATTGGCCACTGCGTCACTGACTATCTGGGTTATTTGCCCTGTACTGGGGCAATGTGCTGGGTATCACTGACCCGCATTAAGTTACATTGTATTCCTTGGGGACGGAACATGATCCTTTCTGTCATTGGGAAATGAGGGGTGTGTAGAAGTGTTGCATGGAGGAGGAACAAGTGCAAATATATGGGAGAGTTGAGTAGCAGATTTGAACTGAGGCAACTTCAAATATAGACCCCTTACTGGTTGGCCACATTCCATACTTTAGGTAAGGTTTGAAGCCTATTTGTTGACCGGTGGCATGTAAAAGTCACACTTTTTATTCAGAATTCTACACGGATGTGGTGGACACCTGAACCACCACAGGAACCGAGCCATGGGCGGGAGCCATTTTGAACACTTGGGAGAGCTTACTTTGAACTGAACTGAGGGGGTGGACATTAGATATTGCTAATTAAACCTGGGTTAAAGTTTCTTTGTAATTCACTGTTGGGATTTTCTGTTAGTTATCATAATTTGCTCTTCGTTAATTTGACTAAGTTAGTGATTTTTGTTGATTTAGTGTAATACCTCCCTCTTGTGTTCATTTTAGGTTAGTCCACATGTATTTAAGCCCTCCTTTGTTCTTTGTCTGGAGAGGTCAGTTTTGTTCTGT
>JAVQKC010206363.1:0-16263 GCA_036025475.1 Philypnodon macrostomus | reverse complement strand
TCTGTCTGGGAACCGGTTTTTCCAGTTTAAGCCTTTGTTTGTATGCAGGCAGCAGCAGAATAGCACTGTGGTCAGATTTATCAAAGGCTGGGTGGAGGAGGGGTTTGTATCCGTCTTTGTAAGGCGTGTAGCAGTGATCCAGAATATGCACACCCCTGGTGGGGAGAGATATGTGCTGGTAGTATTTTGGTAAAACCGTTTTCATGTTAGCTCTGTTGAAGTTCCCCAGAACAATGAAAGCGGCATCAGGATTTGAATTTTCAAGTCCGTTTCAAGTCCGTTTATAATCCCTCTAGGGATTGAGTCTTAGTAGCCTGAGGTGGGATGTAGACTACAGTGAAGATAACTGAGGTGAATTCTCGAGGCAGATAGAAGGGTCTGACTTTAATGGTTAGCAGCTCTAGGGCTGGAGTGCAGTGACTGTGTAAGATACGTGCATCTGTTACCCACATAGAGTTGACCATGAAGCACACACCGCCTCCACATGACTTGCCTGAGTCCTCTGTTCTGTCCTGCCGGTAGATGGTAAAGTTGTCCAGTGTAATGCCGCAGTCGGGAATAGAGGCGTCCAGCCATGTCTCCGTGAAGGCGTAAACACAGCAGTTCCTCGTATCCCGCTCATAACAGATCCGTGCACGCAGGTCATCCAGTTTATTCCTTAGGGACTGAACGTTTGCGAGCAGGATGGTGGGGAGAGTGGGTCTATTGTGTCTCCGGCGGGTTCGACACAACACGCCGGCTTGCTTTCCCCTCCGTGTCTTCCTCTTACGGCGCCGGTGTAAGGAACAAAGGATCCACGCCAGTGCGTCTGCTGTCTCTGTCTCACTTTTCTGTTATTTCAGGTTTGTAAGGTCCACCATACATATATGGGACTCACACCCAGTCATTAGAATATAACAGTTGATATAATGTTAATCAGTTTTATCTAGACTATGAATGAAGAGTGAAATGTACTTTCTGAAAGTTGAAAAAGGGCATCTGGACAAGGTTTTGATTGTTGAAAAGCTTTAATCTGCCAGTCCAGCAGACTTATTCAGTTCTGGTTAGAAAGGTTTGTGAGCTGAGATTTATAGGCTGATACTTGGGGGAGTGGTATAAACCTGTAGGATGGGCTTGTGCCCTACCATTAATATGCTAATGGGCATCCCTATCAGTGCTAATGGTGCTCCCTCTCTCTATTGTTCCCTAGTTTCAGCTGAAACTGTACTGTTTTAGTGGATTAGCATTTAGGCGCTAGCATGCTAGACATTCTTGCTAGCCTAGTGGCTAATTTCCTGTCCTTTTTTTTGTTGGCTCCACCATATTCTATGTTTAGTTATCAAATGAGGATTAGTTGATGATTTGTAATAGATATATAAATGCGAATTTATTGTTAATTGTTCAAGATTGTATGTAAAAAGTGGTCCAGTATCTTGCATTGGCTGATTGGTCATGGCAATGGCGTAGACTATATATGTTTTATATGTAACGTTAGTACACTACTAAATCGAAGAAAATAATTTTATGATTTATTAGATATATGGTAAAACTTGATTTATTTTGTTAAATGTATAAGAACAGAAAAACAGTTTTAATTCAGGAAATATTTTTTTTATTATGCAGTGAAAACAATTAAAAGCCAGTCCTAGCAGATACAGAAGGAGGACACATTCAATAACAGTCTCCGTCTCACTTTTCTGTTATTTCAGATTGCAAACACGCTGATTCTCCCCAATAATAAAAATATAAACTCATAGTGGTGATTGTACCGGCCCAATACCTGCTAAATATATATATTTTGGTTCTCCATCTATTACGATCTTAAATATTAAGCTAATGTAACATCGAGCATATACCCTTCATACTTTTAACACCAAAAGATAGCCTTATTCCTCAAGAACAGTTGTAAGAAAATCCATGTGCCACATTGAAAATAATTTTATTTGTCTTCCCCCACATGATACTCATACATAACTTGGACTTAACCACCAACGTTTGACATGACATGTGATTAAAAAGAAACATATATTGTAGTAAACTTTAAATTTAAACAATAGCTTCCTTAGCAAACATTTGGAGCATTTCCTGCGGACATTTACGACAATCAACCATTCTTTGAGCAAATGGTTGATTACCGTTGAGAATTGTTGTATTTTTATGGTAATTTGTTACGTTGTATACTAGAATATTTTCTTTTGTGATTAAAATGCTGACGTTTTAATACCTACCACGAGGTGTGATATCTTTCCATTAAAAAGCTTCACACTAAATGTTTGAATTATTTAATCATTAATAGACCATTTGCTCGCTTATCATTCACAGCACAATTTAGATTTCAGAATGCCTGGTGGAGGTACTTGATGGGGGAGCCTACAGCCAGACCCTCTTCGGTTTCTGGAGTATTTATGAGCTAACGGCGCTAATGTTCGCTTCACGGCCAACCTTTTATGTCTGCTCTCCTCCTGCCCTCATCTTTAAAGGCAATTATCATCTGACTTCAGAACTGTCAGGATCCCACACTTCCCTGTATCAGCGGAGACTTGTTGAATGGAAACTCTCAGAAGACAAAGACGGAGGAGCGCTCTGTCAAGCCCCTCAATTTGCACCACCCTTTGAAAGCCCACATTCCTTTGCATTTGAAATATTTTGAATTTGTTAGCCCTCTTTAATGTTCTCTGATAGAGCATGTGAGAGGTATGATAGGATCACAGCAGCACACTTCAAGGTTTAATTGGTGTGATATAGGCGGTGGAGGAGAGGGTTGTAATGGAATATAAGGTTTGGACCTGAATTAGCTGCTGGACTGTGAGGGCTATAGCAGGTATATGTGAAACATAGACTTTTCTAACTTGTATATGTGTTAGTAGAAAGTGGAGTTAACGTAATGTTAAGAGTTTAACAGATATAACACTTAAAGTCATTAGGATCCTCACAAACACATCTTTAGATGCTTGTCCTACACATTTCAGTCTGTAATTAAGTAGAAACAAGTATACTGTTAAATGACCGTACTGATAGATACAAGGCACAGGGCAAGAATCATTGTTTCATATTGCATTTCATACTTTCTTTTCACAACATTTATGAAATAAAAATAATAGTTATTGTAATGGATTAGGGTAACACTTTATTTTACATAGCCCTACATTGTATCTACCTCATTAAGAACAATTTAATACACTGTGTAACAAACTGTAATACTACATTGTACCTATCGCTAACCCCAACCATACAATGTAGTTAAGGGCTATGTAAAATAAAGTGTTACCTGGATTAGATTTATATATTGCCTTACAATGCATCAAGCCATTTTTCAAAGGTTACATCTTGATACATTATTCATTCACCAGTCACACAATGGTGGTGGTAAACTGTTTCTGTAGCCACAGCTTCCCTGGGGCACACTGACAAAGACGTGGCAGCCATTTTGCACCAATGGTCTCTCCGACCACCTGTTTGGCCTGTTGTGTCTTTCCCAAAAACACAATGAAAGAATGCAGAGGTTCGAGCACCAATCCTATGGTTATTGTTAGGGATGGATAGAGTGGTTCGTTTAGAGTTGGTACACTATGGACAGACTCCTGCTAGAGAATTTTCAATCAGCTTTATTGATGATAGACAGGTTTCAACTCTTGGGGATTGTAACTACAGTACTTGGATGTGTGTGTGTGTGTGTGGTCTAAATAAACAGAAAGATAAAAGGAAATATGCGTCATTATTCACCAGATATCATGTCCGCCATCTTAGACAAATAAAGCAAATTACACCGTATTCATTGACATGCATTCAAATTAACGCTATGTTGCAGTGCACATCACAAAAACATTCTTAGGTTAACACAAAGGAAAACAAGCATTATCTAATTATTCTGAGTATTCAGCAAGCAAACTACGATCTTATGAAAAGCCTAATTAACATAAATTATGCATGTGGCACATAGCTTGTATTTAGCATCATGTAGCGTTCAAAACGAACAAAGGAACACTATTTGTAGATCCTAGAACATAATGCAAGAGTCAAACTCACTTATTGCTTCGTGTAACGCACACAGGATAAAGGAAAGGTCCATCTGTCTCCTTTCTGCGTGTTCCCTTGTGGCTCCGCAACTATTGATTGAACATCCGTGCCCGTACACTGCTCTCTTAATGACGCGTTCAGGAGCACTCGGAAATATGCCAGTTACAAATAGGGCTCTCAGACACAGCCGCCCCCAACTGTCCATCGGACAGTTGAAATGCAGGAAGAAAGCCTAGTCCGTATGGTCTCCCTCCATATCTGTATCCTCGAGAGCTGGAAGTGGGATGAGTTGAGCGATGGGGTGAACATAGGTGCGGTCTTTCACTTGAACCCTGGTGGTCCGGAGCTGAAGATCCACAATTAGGACTACCTGACCAACAGATAGTGTGTTACTGTCCTTTCTCCACTTGTTGAAGAAGTTTGGTATGAGCACCACCATCCTCACCAACTTTTACAGGTGCACCGAGAGCCTACTAACGGGCTGCATCACAGTGTGATGTTCATCTCTGAGTTGTAGTGCCATTGTGGCAAATGCTTCTCCACCCACAAAGTTGGTACCATTGTCCATGAGTTCAAAGGGTTTACCACATTGGGAGATGAATCGTCTCAGTGACAGTGGCTCTTTAATAGGTCCAAATTCACTGAACGTGTGGCCATACATTTATAGACTATTCCCCACCTCTTTTCACTTGAAAAGGCCCAATGCCATCTACTCCGGTAGAGTATAAGGGAGGTTTGTGGAGTCGAAGCCAAGATGATGGGAGGTCGGCCAACTTCAGGTTTTGCTTTCCATCAATGACACTCCATACATGAATGTTGGTGTTTTCTTATGGCCTCTCGGTCTGAGTTTGGCAAGGACTCTCTCTGACCCAGGGTGCAATAATAACTCATCTGTGTCTTGTATGAGCAGCTTTGTCACAGGGTGGATTGTGCCTAGGTCCAATTTTTGTGCATGCCTCAGCCTTCCGCCAACTTGGAGTAGCCCTGAGACTTAATCATATTCAGGTGAGAGGGAGACTGTGAGGGCTGCCTTTGCCCCACAATAATCCTGGGCTGACCTGCTGACAGCCCTTCTGATTGGCATGGGCGTGAACTTCTGACTCCGCCTGGGCGTGACCTCTGACTCCGCCTGGGCCTGAACCACAGCAGCCATGTTCGAGGGGAGGTTTATGGTATTGGCTGTTTATTTAGTTGTTTATCCAGCTAGTTTGTTAGATATTTGGTTTGAATTTCCTAGTATTATTTATTTGGTTAATTTACTAATTCTAACCCCCATATTCTATTTGATTTACTTTATTGTCTAATGTCTCATTGTGTAGTCTTTGTTACCCCCATGTGTGTCCTGGTCTGATCAGCCAGTTTAAAAGCTCTCACTGTTTGTTCCTTGAGAGGTTAGTTGTTTTGATGTTCTGTCTGGTTACGTTGGGAGTTGGATTTAGTTAACCATGGATATTTTTTTACCTCTTTTATGGGCCCAATATTTGTATACTTTTTACTTTATTTCAATTGGCTAAATAAAAGCCATTTTCTTTAAGTTTGTGTCCTGTGCCTACCTGTCGGTCCATTACCAGGGATGGCCAGGGACAGCCGAACCTGACAACCCGTAATTCCTTCTGGTAGGTAGAGAAAGAGTGGGCCTTGGTTCCAGTGATGTGGATGTATCATTTCCTGTGTGAGCCCCCGGGTGATATCATCTGCAGGGTTACTCACCGAGTCCACATAACGCCACTGCGTAAAGTCTGTTAAGTTTTGTATTTCTGTGACTCGGGTGCCTACACAGACTTTATATAAAAAATATTCCAGTGAAGGAAGGTCGTGGAGTCTGACCACATTGTAATGTACTTGGGTGGAACAGCAAGCTTGCGTTTGACCACTCTGGCCATCTGTGCCCCTGTGAGTGCAGCAGTGCAGCTCTAGACAAGAGATCGAGAGCTGTTTCTTGGGTGCGACCCGCGATCTAGCAAGCACGAAGGACTCATATACCTGCTGACTGTCGTCCACTGAACCATAGGCGCGTTCTGAAGCATCACAGAAAATATGGATGTGAGTAGCGGCAGTGGTTGTGTCCATTGTAGAAGGTGCGTAGGGACGAAGCAACTTGAGGTGCTGCAGGGTGGGAATCTCTTATTCCCAGCTTAGCCATCTGTCCAGTAGATCCTTGGGTATGGGGTCATCCCAGCCAATGTTTGCCTTCCACATGTCTTGAATGAGCACTTTGCCTCTGGTCGGGAGTGGCACCATGTAGCCCAAAGAGTCATAGAGTCGTGCAAGAACACTGTAGACATGTCGTAGAGTGGGCACTGAGGCTTCAGTAGGGCGATGTTTGTACCCCAGTGTCATTTACGCCAATCCTAACATAGTCCAAGTGCAGGCTCATGAAGATCACTTGCTTTGGACAACCACAACTCACTAGATGACTATGCTTCGGGACACTGGTGTGCAGCAACGTCCGGAACATTACTAGCCCATTGGCTCAGCTCCTTCTTCACCACGACAGACCGGTACAACATTACAATTCAATTTGAGTGAAATCAGTCCACTGGTCCAATATGTTTTACAGCATTTGAGACCAACCCCATCACATTTTTCCCCGCAAACCTATACCTCTCACACTGGGTATTTCTTTCCACACTCCTGACAGTTCATGCTTCGAGTATGAAGAGGGATTTAAAAGACAGAAATTGAATCTGTCGCCATGACGACATATCTATGTAATATCTACCAAGGAGCTTTTAAAAAATGAATATACACTGTAAAATTTGACCAGTCCACCTTACTTAAAAATATATGTTAGAGTGATTTGTAGTTCAATTTCTTTAGTATTAAAATGCTTATTTTTTATTATTTGTTCATTTGGGTTTAAGTTTCGTTTCTGAAATTTTTCGTATTATGTTCCGATTATTATATTTATTTGGTTTATGCTTATGTTTTTGTATGACCCGGGCACAAATCAATGTCAAAGTCAATGTGTCAAACGCACTAAATTTAAGGTGGAAATGCTGCACAATCCAACGCAAAGTTGGACACCTGGTCACAATGATAACTCTGGGCTTTTTTTTTTTTTTCTAAACCTAGAAGTTAAATGTACAGTGTAGGCACATTTCTAATCTTATCTTGTCCTCTGTGCTACCTTTGTCTCTGACACACAGCTCACACTTAGTTATTCCTACTCCTATATATATACATATACATATACATATATACATAGTGCCTTCTTCTTGCAATAATAATCGTGCGAATCGGTGCTGACTTTAGCCGTGGTGGCAGGTGTAATCTTGGGGTCATGCAGATCTTTTTTGCACAAGCACTGGAGCTATTTCTGGCACACTTTTCACAAGCGGGTGGGGGAGATTGGGAAAGCCTTGAGTGCAGGAAGAGAAGGAGGGGTGAGAAGAGTGTGCAATAAAATTGTGAACTATAATCTGCCTTAACTCTGCAGGAGATGTATACAGCCTGAATTTAACTGAACTGGGTTTAACTTTTGTGGATTTGGAGCTTCTATTGGAGGTTTCTATCCTTTTTTGCAGCAGGGTATTTGGTTGATTTCAAATCCAATTCTGGTGAATGGGGACACACGTTCCACAGGACCGAAGTGTTCTGATTGGTAGATACTGTACACCCATTATCTATCCAGAACTAGAGACAGTAGGAGGGGTTTGAGAAGACTGTCAATAAATGTGAAAAGTAAAAGGTGCAAAATGTAATATAAATAATGATCAATAATAATGACAAATATTTTTATTAGCTTCTCAACTGGTCTTTATTATTGTACATAAAATTG
This sequence comes from Philypnodon macrostomus, assembly GCA_036025475.1. Lineage (NCBI taxonomy): Eukaryota > Metazoa > Chordata > Actinopteri > Gobiiformes > Eleotridae > Philypnodon > Philypnodon macrostomus. The sequence goes on along the minus strand of JAVQKC010206363.1, from coordinate 8,486 downwards.
TGACCCACATTTTTCATAGTCAACATTGTGACCGTGCATGGGGTGTGGCACTGCAGCCCTGCACTTTCACCACCAGAAGCCACCAAAAACTAAATAATCCACTAATCCAGAAATTATTTAAAATATGTGACATAAAGGTTGTAGTAAAATCCTCAAAATTCTCCTCAATTTTAAGCTTTTTTCCCCCAATGTCTTAATTTTGGAAACCTCTAACTACAGCTTTATTGAAAATAATATGATATGTAATAGTTTCTCCTCTGAATATGGCTTGCAGTAAGTAACTTTTACAGGAAAATCACGACCTAACCTTCAATATACACCTATTTGACCCCCCTGTTAGCTTTGATTTTTCACTTATGTCTCCTCTAACAGAAAGTGAATGACCAGTGGACAAACAGTCCTCCACAGCCTGTGCCTCACGTGCCACGTTATATTCACTGCTCCAGCCAGGCGTGAATGAGCTTCACTGAGGCCTCAAGGAAACTGCAGCATCAGCGTTTTGCCAACGCTCTGATGTCCAGGGCTGGTTAGTGGGGGTGGTCAAACAGCGGGGGTGGGGGTACATGACATGTTTAACAAAACACCATCTATCCTGAGCCCTGTATAAAGGCTGTCTGTTGTCTGCCTTAAGCCAAAGCTGCTTGAAATTATAAATAACAATTTTATGACTGCATGGCTATCATAGTTTCTGAGGGCTTCAGCTATGATATGTCTAAGTTGTGGCATTGCAATCTGAAATTTTACCACTAGATGCCCCCAAAATGACACACCTAAATATTGTTTTAATGAGATCAAATGGTGCAGATTGACTTTTAACTAACAGTGGTGTCCTTCATGTCCTCCTTGTGTTACCATATGTTATTTCCAGCTACCGCCCACCATCCAAACATATGCATAGAATGTTAATGAATGTGAGAGTGAATGGTTGTTGGTCAGTGTAGTTAGTATGTCTTTCTGTTAGCCCTGCAACCGATTGGTCGAAGAGTGTACACCACCTAAGGCCCATAGTTGCTGGGAAATATTCCAGACCTCTGACAAAAAAACATGAATAAACAAAAGAAAGTGAATCTCTGCCAACTGTCCACTGCCCACTGCCCCCTGCCCACTGTCCCACTGCCCACTGTCCCACTGCCCATATCCCACTGTCCCACTGCCCACTGCCCACTGTCCCACTGCCGCTGATGTGTGTTTGTGTCTATCAGGAAACTCCAGCCTAAACCGCTTCATCAGCTCAAATACAACAGACCTGTCTCAATCAATTAAGACTTTTCAGATCTGACCACACAGCCTGCAGACAGGAGAGTGTTATACTTTGAATATATTACGGTTTAGGCCTTAATGAAAATAGACCATAGCAAATGAACTCACCAAAGTTGCACATATTTTTATTGCATTGCCATGGATTTATATGGAAATATAAATCCTTCAATAGTATGCATTAAAACTGTTGCCCTGTTTGTTCTGCTAATGAATCCTTTAGTATTTACTTATCTCTTCATATCATGTCTCTTTTCCCATTCACTGACACAGTTGTTTCAAGGACGAGCCATTTTGCTCTAAGGCCTGAACAAACACAGTGGTGGTGGGAGGGAGGCGGAGGAGAGACAGCCCCAGGGTTACTGAGATAAGCACCAAATTCTCCCTTAGAGCATTCACATCATCCAAAAGGGCTCCTTTAGGATATGTGCACAAGACATTATCAAAACAGCCCAAAGATCCAGAGATTGTCATGCGGTCAACAAATAAGGCTGCAATGACTTCTGCTTCTGTAGCTAGCTTCATATGTTTAGTATAGAAAAGACTAGCTAACGCAATAAATTAGAGACTTTGTGTAAGGAGTCATCAATGGAACTAGCTTGCATTGGTAAAGACACAGTGCCTGATTTAGATTCAAAGTGGGGATTTTCTAGTTCAGGGGTAAATGCTCCATTGAGTCACAAAGTCCTTATATTTGACAATACTGCATTGCAACAGTTATCTTTGTCTTATCTATCTTTGGCCGCAGCAGTGGTGCAGTGGGTAGATGCTCGCCCTTCAACCGGAGGGTTGGTGGTTCGAGTCCCAGCCAGTGCACACACTGTCAGGCCCTCCCGCGGGAGGTACCATGGTGCAATGTGGATCAGGCGGTGGTTGAAGGTAGGAGTTCCCTGCTTAGACTGCTGCCTCCGCGACGGAAGAAAATGGATGGATGGACAGTTATCTTTGTCTGTAGCTTATGCCATATGATTTTGTTTATGAAGCTGAATTTTAAAATGACTTTCTTTGTAAACCGATATTAGCCTTAGCTTATAAGAGATATGTAGCACTTTTCAAGGTGACTAAAAAGTTCTATAATGAGCCCATTACTTATACATATACACTGAGCCACCTTTGTAGCCATAACTGTCATGGGGCAGACTGGCTGATTTGTGGCAGCCATACCACAATTACAGTCTCTTCCTCCATCAACAAACACCACCACAATCACACATTCATATACCTAGTCAAGGTAGGTGAAGTGTCTTGCCCAAGGACACAATGGCATGAACTGGGAGGAGAGTGGGGATCTAATTGTCAACCTTCTAGTTATTTGACAACCTACCTGTAACCAAGTAAAATCTGGATAATTGTCATCCAAGCATTCACACAATTAAGTTCAAAATATGTAGTTTGTGATAGTAAATTCTCTGCTAAAATACAATTTTAAGGGGGAATAGACAAATACTATTTTGGGTAGTGTACATTTTCTCAAACAGTCCTCTGCAGGTGTTGGGAACAGTGTGACCTAGTTTCGCTCATATTAATTTCTTATTAAACTCACCCAATGTGCCTCTATTCAAAACTCAAGGCAATTAGCAGTATAATGTTCATCATAAATTTACACCAGCTTCACAAACCAATGATGAGGAGTTAGCTCATACTTATTATTATTAGCATTGAAGCAGCCGGTCTCAGATTTTTAGGAGCGTTCAAGGTCATAGCTAATTTCTTGCTTAATTACCCTTAATCTAAAACTGCACATTCTCGTCTTCCTATTTGTTTGTATTGTATATGTTTGTCTCTTCTGTTTTGAGCCATCCTACTGTACGACCTGTCAGGAGCAGTGCATGATTGCAGAGTAGTGCCCTGACCATGACGTTTTCAAGTTGTTTTTAGGTCTCTGTCCGTGTCATGTGGTGTGGATAGCAAGGGGAACCAAAAATGCAGTCTGCGTAGAGGAAAACTTTAATACAAAAGGAAACAGCAACAAAGGGAGTCCAAAAATGGTAACAAAAACTGACTGGAAACTGGAGACAGAGGAACACGAACGCACACCATCACACGCAAACACACACCAACACACACCAACACATGCAAACACACACCAACACAAACACACACACCAACACACGCAAACACACACACCAACACACACAAACACACATGAACACAAACACACCAACACACATACCAACACACACACCAACACACACAAACCACACACACACACCAACACACATGTTCACACACGAACACACGAACACACACACACACACGCGCGCGCACGCACGCACGCACAAACGCACACCCACAAAGAACAGGGAAAAACACGGACTAAATACAGAGACAACGAGACACAAGTGAAACACATTGGGGCGTAGCAGGTAATCAAACAAGAGGAAACACAGGAGGGCAGGAAGCAAAACAGAAACACAAATATTCAACAGGAAACAACAGATCATGACAGGCTCTTCAGGCTCATGTATATTTTTCCTGAAGGCGGGAGGGATAACCGTTCATGAGTGCTGTCTTTGATGATGTTTCTGGCCCTGTTGAGTTGGCAATTTCTTGATGACAGGTAGCAGCCAAATAATTTATCTGTTGACTTAATGACATTCTGCTGCCAAGACGGTTATATGTTCATTGACAATGGTTTGTTTATTAGACTTTTAATGTAATGTTTGATTCTAATATATAATTATCTATCTATTTTACCCACATATTTAGTTCATTTAGGTCACTTTGGGAGTATTCAAGGTTATGTTTGACAAAAGCAACAATTTCAGTTCAATTTACACTAATTTCTAACCTCAGACCTCACCTCCCTCTTTCACATTAGCTATTATTGTATCTCTAATGGCTGCTCATTATTACCCATTTTCACAGTAATGGACAGAAGCCACATTTTTTCAAAGCCTCAGGGGTCGACACAAACCTAAATATACTTCTGTGTGCTTTGTTTGGAGGTGTTTCTCAGTAAATAAATAATCCACGGATATTTAAAATTTATGAGGCCAGCGATCAGACCATTAACAAAAACATAAAACAAGTTTGGATAGTAGCACCTGGGGCGAGATGTAACAAATACTCAATTAAAAGGTATATCAATTATTTAATGCAACAGTTTCCACTTGCAGATCCATGAACATTGAGATGCAGTGGACCAGTATTTCACTAAATTAATTGGGAATACAGAACATGCTTAGTGATAAATGAACAACAATAAAATAAGAGGCTTTTGAGGTTCTCTTTCTGTCTTTTTTGTGATGACGAGGATTAACCGGATCTTGAATGTGTACGTCAGAGGGACAGCTAATATTACATGTTTTAACAATAGGAGGAGGGATAGTGAATATATGGGTAGATATATGGTCGACCTGCCAGCCATGAGGCCTAGAGAAGGACCAAATTGGAGACTTTTAGACAGTCACCAACCATCTCTCTGATTAGAGTCTGCTCCTCCTTGTGTTACTGTAGGTTGTCTCCATCTTCCTCCCACCATTCAAAAACATGGATGGATGGTGACTTCAAATTACCCATATAGGGAATGAATGCGAGCGTGAATTGTTGTTTGTTTGTGTGTCATAGTGTCAGTCCTGCAAATAACTGGTCATTATTCAGGATGTACCCTACCTCGGGCCCATAGTTTCTGGAATACACTTCAGTACCTATATTACTTTTAACCACTTTCCACCTCTACAGCTCGGTTAGCGTCATAATACAAGCAGTTTCCCCATTTTGTTTGACTTAATTTGTGATTTCAAACTCACACTTATTGAATACCTCACTTCAGTGCACGTTAAACATTGTGACGTACGCTTCACGGAGAGGAGAGTAATTATCTTGTCAAAAGCTGTTTGCAGATGGTCCTTTGGCTTGTTACCACGACGACACTTTCCCTAATATCAGCTGTCAGGACTAAATGAGTTCAGTCCACTTCACAATGAGAGATAATATAGGAAGGATTTGAACAAGTTGTGGTCATGTGGTCAGGATGACAACTCATTTATCAGGCTTTCTTTTTCAATAATTCAACATTAATAAATAGTTATAGTGGTTCTCCAACTTAGTACCGCCAATTATCATTAGTTTGAGGACTAAATTATGTCTAGGATCTAAACCAGCACTAAATCAGATCTAAAAATGACAAAAGAGTACCACTAAAAAAAGCCCATACCACAGTTTGACAACCACGAATGTCATATTGTCAAGTCAAAACACACAGTTGCCAAATTGTATACGTTTTGAAGATCAGAAATTGTACTTTCTCACATTAAACATACAGTCATCTCTTAGTTTTACTCAAATAACAATAAAACAACACACTTTGACCATTATAACATTTATAACATTGCACAATGATCTAGTTCTCAGACCCTGAACATGGGATCTTCTAGTTCAGGGGTAAATGCTTTATCCATTCAGCCACAAAGCCCTACTTATCGTAAAGTCAAGTATATTTACCAGTTTCGGTCTGATATTTTGTAAATATGTTGGCAGGCTGGCTTTTCTTTCTGTGGCTGTTCCTAAACCTAAATATGAACTGTTTTTCAGGTTTACATCAGCCGTCTACAGTATATAGGCTGAAACCTTGTGACTTTTGACCAATACCTATATATTGAGCTGATGATGATCCCTGTTAAAAACGTTCCTTGACTGTCTGTCAGGGGCTTCTGTGTGCACCAAGAAACTAGCTCCATTGACTATTTATATCAGCCCAGTGCATGAGTTTCACACCTCATACAGCACTTTTCTATCACCTGTCAACACCTACGGTAACCCTGAAGGGACATGCTGTTATTTACAAATACATCAGTGGAAATAGGAAGATTAAAAGAGAATTATTAAAAGAAAGAGAGTTCAGAAAAAAAGTGGGTCACATCAGATCAAAATTCAGGGACAAAATAGCCCCCAATACAGACCAATTGAGAACCTTTGCCAAGGAGCTAAAAAAGAGTTTAAATTGTGTTGGTAATATTACTACTGTAGAAGTCATATAACTTTTTGAGATTGAGGGCCGTGACAAGAAGAGCTATTTCAGGATAATGCCTCAACAACAATGAACATTTAAGATTTTATTGTAAGAGATGTCTGGTATGAATGGTGGTATGACGTTGGTTCAGGTATGACGAGAGAACAGAGACAAATTGTGTGTGGTGGGTTTTGCGGGTATAGAAATGGCTTTTGGGAAAATTGGGGGTGTGGTTCAGCTCCCAAACCTTCCATCCATCCATCCATCCATCCATCTTCTTCCGTTTATCTGGGGCCGGGTCGCGGAGGCAGCAGTCTAAGCAGGGACGCCCAGACTTCCCCTCCCCAGACACTTCCTCCATCTTTTCCGGAGGAATCCCGAGGCGTTCCCAGGCCAGCCGAGAGAGGTCCCTCCAGCGTGTCCTGGGTCTTCCCAGGGGCTCCCAAACCTGTGTTAACATATTAACATCATGTGTATATTATGTATAGTTATGCCTCTATAATGGCTAACATCCTGTTGGCTACCCCTGAGTAATGTCATAAAGAAGTTGACCATTGACCGATTATTCCACAGGGTGTGCACAGCTCACTTAGGATATCGTGACTGGTCTTTACCATATTGTGCCTCTAAGATGAGCCTGATGCAGATGTGTCACATGGTTAAAGTCACATGGTTACAGTCACATGGTGTGTGTACTGCTGCTCCAGGCCCTTCTGTTACTGTCTGGTCTGAGAAGACACTGATAAGATCCTTTAGCATAAATCATGATCACACCACATGACTTCAAAGACAGTGACTCAGCAGAAGGAACAAAAATGTTAGATAAAATAGTAATCATTTAGATGAGGAAAGCACATTTGGATTGGCTCAACATCGGAATCAGAAGATATGCACACAGTTGGCTGATTTCGGCAGAGGCATATGTAGAGATATAGACGTAGTGGCGCCCATTTTGTGACAAACGAAGCCACGCCGGACGACATTTTGTTTAGAAACAGCCAGAGAAAGAAAAGCCTATTCTATTTTTACTATACATTTTATTACCCTATTTATTAATACATAAATTAGATTTTATTTCCATTATTCCATTTTTAGTTTCCTTTATATAAAAACATACACAACACAACACAATATACAAACACAATATCAGTATCAGAATCTATATTGGCAAAACTGGAAATTTACATTTTCAAATCAGTGCCAGCAAAGACCGAGCAAAGACCATGGGCTTGAACTTGCAAATTAACTGTGGACAACCTTCACATTTGTACTGTGGTTTTACAATCATAATTATCTCATAATATGTTCATACTTGGTCCAGAGAGGCTAGAAAGGCTAGTCGTGTGGGTGCTAAACAAAGATATAACAAAGATAATATCAAGTTAATTATTTCAAGAATTTCTGAGTCTTTAAATGAATCCTAATTACTTTGTAAAGCTTTATAGCCACATTTTCTATTTCTTTGCTTATCTAATAGAAATATCTTGAACTGTGCACATCACTCAATTTCTCTGCCCACCATCTTGTTCCTGCCACACATATTGTCCAGAGAAGTTAAAAAGTTTGAAGTTTGAAGGTGAAGGCAGTGGGCAGAAACCAAATATAGAAGTACTAGGAGCGGGACGTGTAAGGCCGGATAAACACGGCTGAACGAATATATCAGAGTTATACAAAGAGATGAAGAAAAAGAAAGTCTGATTGACAGCAGGCTTGGTTGTTGTATAGTGAGTGAGTCCTTTCAAGGTCCTTATGGAGTATTGACAAGGACAGATGTAATTTCAAAGTTATGTGGAGCTCTTGGAGTGTTGAAGCTATTTTCAGGCAACACCATAAACTGCTCCTAGTTTCTGAACTTTTTCCAATAATATCATTTTGTTTAAGCTTCAAAAACATAACTGCCCCCTTGCATTACATTCACAGGGGCTGAAGCTGTACAAAATTAATCCCTAAAGCTCAAATACACACAATAATGTACAATAATTATGTTATTTTTCACAACATGTATACTATCTCTTAATAATAATAATGCATTAGTTTTATATAGCGGTTTTCTCAACACTCAAAGACGCTTTACATTACATTATTCATTCACTCCACAGTCACACCCGGTGGTGGTAAGCTACTTGTGTAGCCACAGCTGCCCTGGGGCACACTGACAGTTTGCGCCTATGGCCCCTCTGACCACCACCAAACACCAATCACACAACCACATTCATTCATAGGCAATGTGGGTTAAGTGTCTTGCCCAGGGACACAACGACAGTGTGCGCTCGGA